>JARJLF010002841.1:0-27862 GCA_029378395.1 Mycena leptocephala
CCATCAGGCGGTGGTGGGAAGAGCCAGAGGAGGAGCGTGTGGAAGGAGAGGTGAGGATACGCAGGATCGGGGGGCGACAGCACATCTGGATCGTCACCCTCGCTCTTAGTCTCCCCGGCCCTCCTCCTTCACCCGCAGGGATACCAATTACAGCCCACGACGCGCTGCTGGATCTTGAAGTTGTAGCATCGCTGCGACTGGGCCTCCCGCAGCCATGCCCCAGCGCCAGCGTCGCTTGACCGACGATCTCGTACCAGTGGCATCGCGCCTGCAGCCCTTCCCAGCGTCGCTTTTCGCTTGCCGTCACGTGGGCGGCTGATGGAGCTGTGACGTGGCCATCGAATCGAGTCGTCGATGTGGCTCGCGCCGTGCTCGGGATCATCGCCAATGCAAATGATGGGCGAGTCCGTGGGTACAGCGCGCGGGTACAGAGACTTATTCTACCCGCAAGGTATAGGCGTGTAACCGGGTGAAGAGCGCTGAGGGGAAATGTTAGCCCACAGCCCAGAGAAGAGAGGCAGCAACGGTAACGGACCTCTTCTGCCTTCACATAGCGCATTCGACGACGCGATGGCCCGATGCCTGTGACTTGAGATTCGGCGACCTTGGCGCGAGGGCGTCGAAACTGGACTCGCAGTACCAGTGGTCAGTCAGAGAGGTAGCCTAGGGACTCCAGTTCGCTGGGTCTATCGTCATCGGAACAAGACTGCACAACAGCATAAACCCGTCCAAAGGTAAAAATAATTCATACTAAGCCGGACTAGCACTGCGTCGTCGGAAACGCAGCCTCCAGACTCTAGTTCGCTGTTCTATCGTCGACAGCCTGCACAACTGCATTAAAGCCCGGCTCAAGGTAAAGAAAGACATCATACCTTGATATACCTCTACTCTATAGATCTACTCCTGCATTGGTCCAGTCTACATCGACCGCGTCTTCGACGCACAAACCGAGAGTCTGGGAGCAGGCAGCCTGTAGCTGAATGTATGGTCCATTGCGCATCGGACGAGAGCCCTTAGTATTCGACGCCGCGAAACAGGACCTTTGAGTAGGGCGCTGTTTTTAATGCTGGTTTGTAAACATGTTTATAAACAGGTGTTTTAAAACTGGTTTTTATCCGGTCGGGCCAGAACCCCCGTTTTTAATTCACAGTGGCTGTGTCCGCTAAGCCTTGGGGAGGCCCAATCGATTTGATATTGGACCAAAATCGTCAGCAACCGAACATGATATGTTACTTCTCCTTCCCTGTGAAATCTAACGTGAAATAGCTTGAAATGGGCCCCATCACCTTGTCTGTCGTCCTAGGCTTCACCTCCTACAGGTGATCTTTCCCCGAGATCGCATACGGGACGTGTATCTCATGTCCCAGTTTTGTTTTGCAGCTGTGGGAGCGAAATTTGTGCAGAAAACCGGCTGAAACACAAGGAAATCCCGTTTTTCGGGCCTCCATAGGTGAGTGTTTAAAAACATGTTTATAAACACCCTGTTTATAAACCCAAAATTAAAAACCGTTTATAAAGGCGCCGGGAATTATAAACAGCGCCCTACCTTTGAGACGGTAGTAGTGGGAGAGAGTTTTGATCGCCGAGGCACAGCCACCCTATTCTTACCTTCTACCGTCATCTAGGCAATTCTCGAGCTACACAAGAGAGGGCTTCTCGGGTCTGGTTTTCTTATTATTAAGATGGACGAGGGAACTGGACCCTGGAGCTTGATATTTGGCTTAAGTGGAATATATAAAAACCTCCGGCAATACCAGCGCCTGGCCAGCTTTCTTTTCTTTTTGGGCTCACCAATGCACCTATAGAATACCGTTTGGCTATAACGAAATGAGCTCTAATTAAACTCGGTAGTCCAATAAACCAACAATGAATTTTCTACGGAACCACGCACCCACGCACCATAATTGGCAATCCCTTCGTTTCCGCATTACTTACATCTGGGACAGTACCTGCGCCCAGGAACCAGTTCATCTGAGCCCATAATAGCTTTACACTCTCGATGCGCGCCCACATCCCGAAGAGTTCCAGCAAGATATTCAAGTTGTCCTTGGCCATGGTGGGATTCTCCGTACATACTCAACCCCACATCGCTCGCGTCATTCGGAGATTCAGGTTGGTCTGCTCTCCCTGTTCTCGACAGACATGCGTCCGAGTCATTGCGTTTGCTGCGAGATATTCGCGGGGGATATCTTGCGGGATTGAACGATGTGAGAGGCGTAATCATTGATGCTTCAGCGAACGCCTGACGTGCCTGACTCCGAGCCCAATGAAGAAAGCACCGAAACATCATAGTTTTCCGATGGTAATCACTGTGAACGGTTTTGTCTCCATGCCCATATTTTTATTTTGGGGCCTCGTCTTCCAGAGCACTCGACCTGCCAAGATCCCCCACGCAGACATCTACCGTAAATCAAGTCCGATGTCATATCCATTTTTCTGCTCACAATCTTCCAACAGGTGGATCCTGATTCATTCGTCATGGTAGGTGCTTACTCCCCCCTGCAGGCAGGCCATTATCCTTCTCCCCGCGTACGTATATGTTTTCCTTGGGCGGCAGAGTAATTTGTCCTCATACCGTCTGTCTGAACATTCAGATCACGGATGAGTCGGAGCGACAGGTCTGCCTACGGCATATAGGCGCCTTCGCACTCCCTTGAAGTCTTGATATTCCACTTCCTTCCGCTACATTCTCCTGAAAATTGACATCCACAATGGCCACTATTTCGCAGGCGTTGGTTGAATCTTGGTCGTCACTGTGCCGGCACCACTTTCCCTTATGTACTGACACACTGTATTTTAGTGATGTCTTTTAATGCTGCTATCTTTCTCAACTCAGACTATAAGGACTGTCGCCTAATCCTGAGGATTCTAATAATGGAGCTTGACACTCGTCGAAGACCCTATCTGCCCGGAAACTGTTCAGCAGTAAGTACACCCAATTCCTGGTCCTTCAATACTCTGATAGTTCAAGCCTCCTTGAATTTCAGGGCTCGGGAACTCGAGATGTTCTGTTCGCCCAGAAAAGGGTAAAATGGCGGGATCCGGGCAGAGAGGCTGAGGAATGCGTAGCTGTGAGCTGACAGAGAGTAATGTGGCAAAAAGCCCTGAAGGCACGGACGCGGACGGGCGGCAAGGGGCAAGCCGCGGGCATCAAGAGGTCAGCAAATAGGTGGCAGGCAGCCGCATTCAGATTCTATGCAGACGGAGGTAGGCAGGCCCCAAAAGAACCGTGGGCAGAGGCAGGAAGCGGAGGGGCGGGAAGCGATGGGAGCGGGTGCGCCGTGAGAGGGAAGCCGAAGAAAACGAAAGAGCGCGTGAACGGATCATGACAGATGTCAAAGAGTCACGTCACCTTTTTGCTTCAGTGAATATATTTTTTCACCTTCGGAGTTAGGCAAAAATGTGTGCCATTCGAACGTAACAGTTTTGTCGTGAGGTGTCACCCGTTGACGAATTTGTTCGGGTGAACATTGCATGGCAAACGGTTTAGAGGACTGGATTAGCAGGGCAATGGCACCCGGTCCAGTTTCACCCGCATTTAACCCGGCCAACGGGTGAAAGGCTAAAACAACCCGGAGACCGGAGGAAATGAACCCGATCCGGGTCTTACAGTGGGCCCTGTCGATGTCCCTCTTCAGAGTCTTCTCATCTCAATATACATATAGTACGTACGTGCTTACGTTGTCTGGCGGTCGGGACCTACTGCTGAAGCCCTTCCGATCTCCGCAATCCATGCCCAGAACCACGGGCCCAAGATATCCTCCAGAGTCGTTTGCAACTTTACTTCTCGCATTCAAGGCATCAACATAGAATTCAGGCGCAATGGGGAGGACGAGCCTGTCGCGCACTTAAGCAACTAAAGGCGAGTGCTAGAAGGTACCCTTGAAGTTACTTCAGTCTTGGTCTAAATACCAAGAACATGATAAAGCCTCGGAGAACAGTCGTCGTCCCTGCAGGTACATACACCGCTGTGTGGCGAAACCAAGGAGGGTCACCAAGGTTCCTCGCTTGCACTAGTTTTCGGGGATCACCGTCGGGCACGAGAGGTGGCCGACGCGTAATCAAGCAATTTATAACCTTGTCGATATATGTTGCTATCCTCTCATGATTCGGTCCCGTCTTCCCGCCTCCATGTCCCCTCACCTAGTGTGCGCATAGCTTACCATGATCAATCTCCACGACCCTGTCGTGCAGTTAAAGAGTCAGTAAAGCTCTCCCAGCTTTCGATTTTACCGCAGATCTGAGGTTAATCCATAGTTACCTCGGCAACATGCAGTTTTTTCGCTCTGGGGAGTACCTTATACAGGTGTGCCATCTGCGCCTATTCTTCCGAATACTTCTGATTCTCCTTTCCAGACTGTACCAGCGCCGAGGCAGGTTTGGAGTGGATGACTCTTGGGCCGTATTTGCATTCGTGGCCTTGATTGTCCAGGTAGTTGCTATATCTTTGTATGATCTTCCCAAGCTGGGAGGAATAGCGGGCAAGTTTCTCTGAACGTCACAGTCATATACGGCTGATCAATTCGTAGGATTCTATTTGAATGGCATAGCGTTTTATGCCATCGTATGGGGTTCCCGACTCAGCATCCTGTTCAGCATCATTCGAATTGATCCATCTTCCGAGAGACGCAGACGGCTGTTTTGGGTTGCTGTGACGTTTGTCGTCGTTTTACTGATCTTAATTGCACAAAACTTTTGGGTCTGCGACTCGGCTAATTCCTTTGACTCGGGGAAGAACACGGAGAACCTAGGTTGTCACTCGCCGATACAAATCGCTATCTGTCAGCTAATCAGTAAGTGCTCGTGATTTCTCGACGGATATTCTACCCACATTACATTCGTAACAGCGGATATCATAGCCGACTCGATCCTGTTGTTCGCCCCATTGCCGTTATTCCGGAGTCTCATCAACAAGACTTTCCGCCGTAGATTGACACTCATTTTCTCCACCTGCGTTGTGACCACCGTCGTATGTTCGTAGGTCCGTTTTTAGCAAAGCTAACAGCACACCAGGTTTCGCTCGTCCATTCGGTCCTCATCCTTGTCGGAAACCCACAGGCCCTCATTGCTGCGCTAGTTGAGGTGCGAGCCCGTAGTCCATTGTTCTAACTGGCGGATATATTCAGGACGGCCTCAGTTTGATTGTCGCAAACATTCCGGTGGTCGTGACGACAATGTTAGATATTGTCGGTGACGAAGGCCAATCTCGGACCAGTGAAACTCCCCCTTTCAGCACCATGTTTTGGTATGGAGAATCGGTGACCACCAGGCATGTGCCGACAGACGGAGTGGTTGCAGTGGAATTCCCCATGCATTTGGTCAGCGAGGAAAGCGGAGACAACTCACAGCTCCAGAGTATTAAACCATAAAGGTTACCCCCACTCCTTCGAATCAGAATGATCTGGAAAGCGGGCACGCTGACCAGGTGTAGCTAAGAGGTCTCATACAATGTTAATCTACCCTACCTTTGTATTTCTAGTTGTTCACACAGATAAGTATGTTTGAAAAGACGGAGTACACAATCTGGATTTGAGAGGGCTTACTTATTAATACCCTCTTCACTATAGAATCACGATATGTGCCTTGTCTGTCTGAAGCGTTTTCAAACTCCGCTCAATGTCCTTCTTTCCGGGTCGACACTGTTGATCTCTCCGCCGACTGAATTCCAAGTCCGCCGTGCCGTGTTTTGCGTGTCCGGGCCGGCCATTAAAAACTTGGGTGAACCTGCGCATTTATTCCGCGGGGTCATTTTGGTCTACGTCAGGGGTCGAGCGGAGGCGGTGGACCAAGAACCAATACGGCCAATGCCTCAACCAAAGCATTTTTCCATGAACTGTCCTAGGCGCCGAAGGGTTGACTCGCAGGCACTTGTAATTGTTCACAAACATCTGGAAAATGTGTGTATGGTTGGCCGGATGATTCTCTTGCCGGGCGAGGATTCTGCATCGACTGGGCGTTCTGTCCTGCGAGCTGGACCCGCAAAGCTAGCGGACCGTTCTTGCTTCCCGAATCCTTGTCTGTCCATTCATACTCTCCTACCGACCATGGGTAACGTGCCTTCCTTCAGCGATACACGAAATGCATCACTCACTCCGGCGCGAATACATTTCCTCTCTCCCGGCTCCATTAAACTTCAACTTCAACTTTTAAAAGGCAATTGATCGATGTGCAAGCATGTTTAAAGTTAGACCAACACCCACAAGAAAATGGCATATGCCGCAGAGCAGGGGTCCCCTCAAAATCTTATACGATTGATGGTGATGGTCCTGAGCATGCCCGGCTGCTGCATGCCGGTCGCACAATCGCGACACTTGTTCCCAGTCCTCTATGCAAATCTTGATCTTGCCGCAGGCCCAACGGCCGATGAACTGGAGGATATTGTCGAAACCGTGGATTATAGCAACGGTGCAGCGCGCGTTCCTTGCGCTGGACGGGCTTGCCAAACTGTTGGGCAAAGAGGATGTTCCAGTGGACGCGTACCAGGCATTATGGCCGCGCGTGTGGCCGTGGATTCATGTCACTGAAACCTATGCTGAGCAGTTCCCGCGGTAAATGCCGATGTCTGTTAGGTATGGCGCCTATCTGGACCTGATAATAGCCATTCTCGGCGATCCGCCTACGGCTGAAGTCGTTAGCGCCACACCTGGCGTCCGTCATCTTCTCGTCCGTGCTTGGGAGAACAAAAGACTTGACTCCGATCCTCCGCTTTTCTGTTGGATATTCAACAATCTCACCTGCGTCATGCAATCTTTTTTCAATCCCGAAGAACCAAGTTGTCTCGCAGAGCTCATCGATGGCGCGGGCGGAACCTTGCACCATCTCGGTGGCCTCATAGTCAAGCATCTCACATATCTTATTCCCATGGCTCGCAGCACCGACGTTGAGATGGAGCGCACCACCGGATCCCTTTGTAACCTCATTGTCTATCGCCACATCCCAGGAGGATATCAGAATGCCTCTCCTCGCACACGGCATTCTCGCGGCTCTTGTACGCCTCCTGCGTGTCCTTGACCTCAGGGTCCTTGTACCACAAAGCTCCTCGGTCCTTGAGAATGCTCCAGAGGTTCGTCGTCGCCGAGCCCGACCCACAACGGGTTGTGGAAGCGTTGCGGGCAGGCCTGATCGATCTCATTGTACCCCTCGTCGGCCAGCCGCTCGTACCCAAAGTGACGGAACTTGTATGTGATTTGCTCAATTTTCTTGCACATAATAGATAGGTTGCGCAAAAGCCGCATGAGCTGCATGCGGCATTTTGTGCATTGTGCAATGCTGCAGCTTTTTTTTCACTGTTCTTGGTTCTTGTCTTTCGAAGTACCATTCAATGCCTCCTAAATCTCATATTCCACTCTCGAGAGTGTTATGTTTCGGATGTGCACCCATGGGAGGCCGCATTTTTCAAGCATCACGAAGGCATCACTCACTTTTTCCACACTTTCATGCCTACCATGCAGCAGAGAAAACACCAAGGATCTTCCCTCTCCACGCTCAGTTTCATGCTCTGAATACAGCTTGACTTGACCATTTTACAGCAGGTAGAGGCTTGCTCGTGAAGCGGAATCGCGGATTCCTCCGCGCGCTCGTTCATCACGACTCCGAAACTCGTCATGAGGAGGTACTGGAAAAGCGGGTCGAGTTTGAACGCGGGAGTCCAGGGACAAAATTCTACACCTTATTTGACTACACCGAGCGCAGGGTCCCGATCGGCATCGTCCCGCTGACCGAGCCGGAAGACACGCTTGAAGTCGTGCGGATAGGCAGAGTCAAGGCAGTATGGAGCTTCACGCTGCGCTTGTTGCGAGGGGTGGGCGGAAGCAGGCGTTCCCCCCCCCCATGCGGTCGTCTGGAGCAAATGTTCCCGACGGCGAAACATTGGTTCGCATACACACATAAGAAAGAATATCGAGAGGTAATTCGGCGTCTCTCACTATACTCCGGGGCTGAACCTGCCTCATAGCATGCCCGTCTGCCTTCATTAGCATCTCAGAAGTGAAGTCTCGCCCTGGCGACCGCGATTCTGCGTACTGAGCTCCATCAGATGATGTTCTTGGACGCCACACCTTCCTTCGCTCGCGAGCGAAGCCTCCATCTTTCAGTAACAAGCTTGGAAGCGGCGTGAATAATTTGCATCAGTAGTACACCATAAAAGTACGCAGTGCACGTTCGAGCCGATAGAACACGAAAACCTTTCGGTGTTTTACCCATTTGAATCCCACACTGAAAATCGAAAAGAGTGTGTTCAGGCATTGAGCCAGAGCCATAGGCAGAGAAAACGTGCTTAATATCATAGAACAATCGTCGAGCTCGCTTGCAAGGCCCGGTACAGTGGGACAGATTGTTCGAAGATTCCGGATTTCCAAGCTTTCACAAGTCACCGGCTGCGACCGCCACAAAAAGCCAGACTCAGGACAGCTACGATCGATGTCGGAGGAGCACGCCAGCTCAGAGGACCAAGTCGACGTCTTAATAGGAAAGGCCCAAAACCTCAAATGACTGCTGAAATTCACTAAAAAGGCAGTGAAATCAGCGGAAGGACATATACGTATAAGTAGTGCAGCCAACTCTTGAATCTTGATTAACAAACTCGAGGTACACCATCCGAATCGCGTCCGTGTTCAGAGCCAGGCAACCGCTCTGTATCACAGGCCAAACGCGCCCAGTGCAGGTTTGAAACCTGCACTGAAACCTGCACCGGGCGCGTTTCTGTTGGCAAGCCCAGGAACAGAAAAATGTATGAAATGAGAAATTAATACCAGATAAAGCAAAGGGAGGAGAACACCGGTCTTCTAATTCAGAAGCCGGTTTTCCTCCGACATCTGTCGCTTTCCGAACTCGAGGGCGCGAACATAAATAATCGGGTCTGCGGAAGAACGATTCTGGCACTGCAATATTCGCGTCGCAATGAGTAGTAGTGAAGACATACAAAAAGGACTGGTGGATGTTTGGGCCATGCAGAGAGAGAAGGCAAGTAAAAAAAAGAACGGGTGTAATCCAAAGCACATATAAAGACGGCTCGGCACAGAAACCAACTTGAGGGTACCCGAGCAGAAAAAACCAGCAAGTAAGAAGCGAGGTTTATTGCAAGCAATTTGATGTCCAACCTCAGAAGACGTCGGTGTTCTAAGTGGTCTGTTGCCCCGTCAAAAGAAATCCAAGGCGGGTCAACTACCCCAGAAAGGTCACATCGTCGTTTGGCGCGCTCGTGATAGTAGCTTTTTGGTTGCGAGGCACTTTCACTGACTTGAAAGGTGAAGGCTTTCGTCTGGCCCTGCCTCAATTTCAAGTCCTTTGGGAGAGTTGTCTTCTCGGACTACGCCTGGCCGGTCTCTGCTTTCCCTGTTGTTGTGGGTTAGTGCTCATCCGGAAGTCACAGGAACCGGAAAACACGGGTTTTTCCGGGGTTCCTCTTCCTAAAGATCCGCCATTTATTTGGCACTCCTAGCGTCTTTAATTAGTCCTCCGTCCAATACCATTTAATTCTGCTTCTAAATGGCCAGATACACATGTCGTTCAGAGGACCAAAAACCCTGATTTCTTGTATGGATAGATTCGACGACACTTGTTTGGATGCCATGATGGCCCACCAACCATTTCCCGGAATCAGCCCATGGATAAGGAAGTATCTCAATTCCAAGCTACAAATATTCGGGACTCGACGTGGTTACTGTAAATCCGACTTGCAATAAAATCCTGGCAAAAATCTTCTTCCCATAAATTGTTGTCCAAATTAAATCTGCAACGAGTTCAGTCAAATAAAATCCTACTCAGATTGAATCTTGGCAACGTACCTCAGTAAATCTTGGCCAAATTAAATCTGTAGCCAGTCTGATCAGATAAAATCTACTGGGATTGAGTCTAAGCAACGCACTTCTGAATAAATGTTGACCCAGATTATATCTGCAACCAGTGGAGTCAAAAATAATCCTACTCAGATTACAGCTATTGGCAACCGAAGGCGCGGTCGGGAAATTTCTGGTTTTGGATGTTTTCAAAGAATGACTCGGTCAGTTCTTCATAGATTTGGATGAAACCATGCTAAATAATTCGGGCTAATTCGTGCAGAATTGGTGATAGAAAGCATCTTGCAAAAATATCTCATATTATTGGATGATTTGGCCTTTTGAGGCTTTCTGGAGATGAATTTGATGTGACATGCCCAATTCATGTCCTACTTGTCTACATTTTGGCTTGGGAAGACTTGCTGACATTCTCAAACAGTTCATAGAGGCAAAAGTACATAATATCTCGTGTTTGACTGAATCTCCACAATATTTCAGATCCCGTTGGGTTTCCTGTTATCCCGACCTGACTGCAAGCATCACAGACTAAATTATTCAAAGTTCTGACTCTATGCCATGTTTCTAAATCCACGTAGGCCATCTGTTGCAAAAAAAACATCTTGTTTGAACATGCCTAGACCTCGCTAGACAGCATTTATCTCGAAAGTGGCCCAAAATCCTACATCATCTAATATGAAATATTTTCACAGGTTTTTCTCTATCACTGATTCCGCACGAATTAGCCCGCATTATCTAGCATGGTTTCATCCAAATGCATGAAGAACTGACCAAATTATGGGTAATTCTTTGAAAACATCCGAAACCAGAAAATTTTCAATCGCGCCTTCGGTACTGCCAATAGCTGTAAGCTATTCTAGATTCCAAGATCTACAGCCAAGAGGAGAATAAAATCAGCTCGAAAATACATAGAGGCTTGTTGGAATACAAATGGCAAATCAGAGTCCATACGAAAACCGGATTAGGTGAAAGGAAGGCCGTTAGCTACGATGCACCGTAGGCGGCGCGCGGCACGGTTGGGAGGTTGTTGCAAGTATAATAGTTGGAAAATTGCAGCGAAACCACCAGCACGAATGCCAGTGTACCTAATCGAGCGTTGACATTCAAATGGGAGATCATCGCGCGTGGGCTTTTTGCATTCCCGAGATCCCCGATTCTATTCATGTTCATAGCTCAACAGCCGTTCAAATCAACGGGATCAAGTCCAGCGTTCTGAACGAAGGCCCTTGAACCTAAACCGAAGCGAACCTTGCCAATATAACGGGGGCGCAATAAAGGGGGGAACGAAATAAACTCACGGGAAAACTGGCCCCACAGATAGTTCTGGAGTTGCCCGCAAATTGAATTCGCATTAATGGATACTGCTCTCGGCTGTAGCATGCCATGGACTTGGAGTATATAGAGGGGGAAACCCGGAAAGTGAGCAAGAGAAAGACTGCGGGGCGGGGACGCACCAACTATATGTGCTGCGCACCGTCTGAGGGAAATAGTAATTATAGCCTTCGAGCCTTACAACGAACACGCCGGAGGCTTAAATACTGTATCAATAGTTGGGTAAAAACATGCGTGCAATACATCATATAATACTTAAACAGCGGGAACTCAGTCAGCAATCACTGGTGAATGGACACAATCAACTTCTGTGTGGCTAGTAGAGTGCTGAAATGCTTGATCGCTATGTAGTGGACTTCAAATGAAAATCGAATGCTGAACGTGAGGTCAGATACCTGAGCATGCACATTCAATATTTGGTGGTCGTTTGAGGGGTAGAGGGACACCTAAGGCAACTGCATTTCGTCGGCCATGAACGCGGACAGCTCGGTTTCTCTCACGTGGATGCGTAAGAGGGACTTGAAGGGGGAGCGAGATGGGGCGAAGCGAGATGGAAGGGGACAGAGACATAGCCATGGTGGGACGGGGAAGATGAGTGGAGCAACGGAAGCGGTAGGTAATGGAGACCCTGCTTTTGAATGGGCGTTGAAAGGCTGATCGGCGATGTCGAAAATAAAACATTTGTAATGCAAAATGTCTGGCTCCCGGGGCAATATTTGATGTGTGAGTCGGCTAGAAAGCGCAGGGATCTACAATAGAAACTGGTGAGCTTGCCTGGGTATTACAGCGGCGAGTGCAACAAAGGGGAGGCACAAACATGTGCATAGTGATTCGTGGGATCTCCTTAATATACAAAATGTTTTTCGAAACTGACGAGATACAGGCAGGCAGTGTCTTGACAGTTCCCCTCAAACCTTTTGGAGATGAAGCCGCACGCTAGCCGAGAATCAATGAACCCCAAATGAGTCTGCCGTGAAGTATTCGTGACATGTCACGCTGTCTAAGATTTACTACAAATATAGGCACCACTTGCTTCGTCGGTGCCCTCAAATCCTTTCGGAGACATGTTGGTCAACTCGTTCGTATTCTCGATTTTGAAATCACTGGCATCTTACCGGTCCTTAGTTATAATAACCTCCTGGTCGCCAGCTGGATCAACTGTATGCTTTTCATGCTGGAGTTGGTTCTTGCGGTGTGCTACTTCCAGCAGTCATCTCGACCGCTGCTCCACAGAGCCGGAATCAGCGCCATGATCGCGTCGGACACACTTTGCACCTTCACAATCTGTGCTAAAATCTATCTGGTTGTTTCCCTCTACCCCAGCGGGCCCCCCACGGCTTCCCGGAATTCACCTTGCAGACCAGTGCGGTAATTATATGCTCGACGTACACCACGGCATCATTGGCGAAGCTGTTCTGTGTGCCTTATACTTCAACTTGTGAGTCCCCTTCTAGCGATCCAGATATTCTTTGAAAATGTCGACCCCTTCCAGAACGAAAAGGCGGGTAATCAGTGCTATTCTTTTGTTCGGCATTGTTTTTCAGGTAAGAGATGCATTTTGTTGGAATTCTGGCTCCTGTCGTGCTCACGATTTAGCTCGCATTTGGGTATGCATCGGCGGTTTTGCTGCTTACAACGGGGTCGCCATACGGCTGGGCCACGTTAATATCCAGGTACGTGATATTATTCTGTTTGTGACCTTAGTTCGCTGAATATTCTAGAATCGGGTCTATTTCATCTGCGGTCATGGACAGTATGATTGCTGCTGTTCTTCTTTACACATTCATCCGAATGGATGCAACATCTGCTTTCGAGCGTCAACACATAAGTAAACGATTAATTTGCGTGCACATTTCAAATAATCACAGATCTTTTTGCCGTTGTAGTCTCCTCCGGCGGCTGATTGCTCTGTTTTTTTCGTCGGGCGTCATCGTCGCTTCGACCACTCTCCTTGCAGTGATCTTAGGGTTGAACGGAAGATCTGGTGTGTTTCTTTAGTTGACTCTGTCTCGCACCAAATCTCACCTGGTTTCCTGCATCTTCCAGCCTACCTACTGTTCTTCTATTCCCAAGGGCGCGTGTACGCTCTGACCATCTTGGGTAATTTTGCAGTGGGTATACCTGCGCAGCACACACCAACGACGACACCTAAACTGAATACTATCACTGGTGCCGTCTTCCCTGTCAAACACACTTCCGCTGATGACCAGGCTGGCAAAACATGCGATCGTGCGCGCCAGTTTACACTGCTCCGACCACTCAAATGCTGACGGCCCATAGAATCCGCAGAATGCACTGATAACCACCGGACAAATTCCGATCGCAGCGCAATCCAACACACCGTCCATTTGACGTCGGCTGCTCGCCCAGTAGTATAATTTTTTTTTTTTTGAGGGTTTGAAGTAATATATCTCAGTCTGCAAGGCCTCTAGTATACTTTAATCTTGTGTAATTCTATTTTATAATTGCAACACTAGTGCAACCTGTTCAAACTCCAAGACAGCGGTTACTGCTCGCAATTGAATCTCGCGACACTACTCTTCAACTAGTATGTTACAAGCGTTACAACTTCATTCGCTGGGGGATACCCACTCCCAATCGCTGTGTCGCTCATTCATATCCCGTCGTGTGGTGGCGTATTAAATTTTGATCGGCGTCTTTGGCTTCGGTCTCGGTGACCTTGAAATATGACGCCACTGCAGCCGACGAAAGGAACCAAGAGGCACCGGAAGATGCCGAGACACAGCGTAGGGAAGGGCCGTTAATTCACTTCCGACCCTGTGTGGCAAATTTTAAGGCTGGATGCCCCTTGAAAGGAACCGTAGTCAACGAGTGAAAAGATTCTTGAATGAATCCGATCAGAACAGGTTCATCAAACTTGGCGTGATAGGCAAAGGGAGATAGTTATGGCTACAGACTGGCTTGGAAGTTCTACATATAGTAGGCGACGCCTACTATAGCATCAGCAAACCCTGATTTTTCCTGTAGTGCTATGTAGTACTCTGTAGCCTCCATAGTTGAGCATCCACTATGGAGTGCTATGGAGTGCTACAGGGCTATGGACCCGCACTATAAGGACCCTCAGGGTTTGCTGATGTACCCTTCAACCGAGAATAAGCCATCGCGTTTGATCAAACCCCTCTTCGTCGATAGCGACGATATACTAGTAGTGCTAATTTGCGATGGGCATCATCAAGACAGGGACAGAAAAGTGAGAATATATTAAGACACGTCCGACGCGAAAGAGCAAGCACGGCAACCAGCACGACCAGCATAGTGCAGAGCAAAAAGTAGACACCGAAGAACAAAGAAGAAAAGGTCTCATCAGAGACAATAAGAAACAACGAACAAGATGAATTTGTCTCAGAGTCTTGTCGACTCAACCAGAACATGGCCTCCTGCAGTGCAGGAAGCAAAATGTGCCTCATCAGGAGGCTGGGTTAAGGCCAGACATCTTCTCGTATACTATCTAGTGCACCAGAGCGAGAGATCGGGAACGAGAAAAACCGCCGTGAACGTCGTGGACGCGAGCAAGAATGGGAACGACCGATAATGTCGACCGAAAGTTCTCTCTGGAGTAATACACATCCGCTGTATACATGTACAGTACTGCAGTGTAAAGGATGGATGAAGGATGTATGAGTGGTTGGATGAGTGGTTGGCAGTATAAGTATCAGATACAGAGCGGTCACGGAGCCCAAGTCGTCGAAGCCGCAGCGCCCGTATACACTGCGCGCTCTGGATCCACCACTCCCGCTCTGCTCGAGCTAACCGTTGTCTCTCTGTCCCAAACCGCGTTCCTGCCCGGAATCCGTCCGCACTACGATCGATCTCGCTCGACGGCGACTCGGATGCCGTACCCAATTGGCCGCCGTCATCCCACCGCATCTCATCTTCGTATCTCCCCCTCCCCTGTTCTTCTGCCGGGCGCCGACCGTCACGGTACGCAGTCGCAGAACGCATCCCCACACCTCCACATCCGCACTGTCTCCACACGGTACGCGGGCAGCGAGGACGCGGACTCTTCAATGACGCGAGGCTGCGAGCGTGCGGAGGGGGGAAGGTGATGGCGGGCGGCAACAAAAACGGGACAAATGGGGCGGTGCAGGGTGCAATACTGACCAGCAGCTGGCAGCGAGCGGCGAGCTGTGGGCCTTCAAGTTTGGGTTGTGACATCGTATCGCGTCCCGGCGGGGCTGCGTTGCGTCGTCTCCAGCGCGGCGCAGTACGGGCGCAGGGGAGCGCTATCCGTGCGCCGGTAGTGCAGGATCGCGCAGGCCGTCCGGCTGGTCGAGGCGAAGGAGAGGAAGGGGGATCACAATGCCACCTAGCGCCTCGCGCGACAGGGAAGTACTGGGCGCGGACGATGACGAGAACAGCAGGGGTGGTATCTGCGTGCGGGTGCGCGCGCCTTGTGTGGGTCGGAGACTGCGACGATGACAACGCGATCAACGACACCGACGGTGGGTGACGAGGACGAGGACGCAGGCGGGAGCAGAGGGGCACGGAGCGCGCGATGCCGGTAGTGGGAGGCGTGCTCTTGTGAATGGCTCCTCGAAGAACGATGCCTCTCGCAGTGGAGCGAAATGTAGCTGGGGCGGCAGAGGCCCTGCGTGCGGGGTGTGGGTCGTAAGGGTAGTGCAGGCGGTATCCGGCGGTGGTCGCACTAGGCAGAGGAGCGTGTGCAAGGAGAGGATGGAGGATGCTGTACGCAGGATCGGGGTGTACATCTGGATCATCACCCAGGCTCCGCGTCTCCCTCTCCCTCACTAGCACGGATACCAGCGGTCGAAGCCAATACAGAAGACGCTCTGCTGGACTGGGTCTTGTAGTCGCAGCATCGCTCCAACGACCGTCCCGAGCCACGCTGGCTGACGATCTCGTACCAGTGGCATCGTGCCCGCAGCCCTTCCCAGCGTCGCTTTTCGCTTGCCGTCACGGTGGCGGAATGAAGGACGAAGCGGAGGTCGGTGGAGGCTGATGCAGCTGTGACGTGGCCATCGAATCGAGTCGTCCATGTAGCTCGCGCCGGGCTCGGGATCATCGCCTGTGCGGAGGGCGGGCGAGTCCCATACAGTACCGCGCGCGGGGTATGGATCCAACTGGTGGACAAGACGGGTTCTGCCAGTAAGATAGGCATGTAAAGTGGCCATGGGTGGAGTCAGCGCTGGGGGGAGATACGTTAGCCCAGCCCAAAGAGAGAGCGCAGCAATGGTAACGGACTTCTTCTGCCTTCACATGCCGCACTCGACGACGCCGATGCTCGTGACCTGAGATTCGGGCGACTTGGATCGCGAAAGCTGGACTCGCAGTGCATTGTTGGGCAAGGAGACTCGATTTCGAAGGTATCGTCGTCATCGAGACTGTACAACAGCGTCAACTAAAGGTAAAGAAAGGATATGTACCTCTACTCTCCGCATTGGTCCAGTCCACATCGAGCCGCGTTTTCAAAGCAGAAACCGAGAGTCTGGGACACAGGCCTCCATTTCGCTGGTACATCGTCGTCGACGAGACTGCACAACACAATGGATTAAAACTCGTCTCAAAGGTAAAGAAAAGACTTCAATATGGACCTCTACTCTCCGCTTGCATTTCAACGCGCGGACCGAGAGCCTGGGTCAGATAATGCATGTTACATCAGTGTTCGACTTAAGGGTTAAGCCTTAAGGTAAGTTAAGCCTTAATAAGGCCTTAATGTTAAGCTTAACAAGGAGGAATTTAGAACATATAATGCTCGACTGTGAGGCCCCAGGACAACGTCAAGTGTGGGCACTATGCGCAAGACTCTGGGGCTTTAAGTATGACCATTGGCCAAAACTAAGCTGGGGCTTGCTTCTCGGATGTAACTTAGTAAAGTTCAGATCCACGAAAGGAAAATCAATGCCACACAAGCAAAGATTATTTGCCATCTTCATTAGCTCCTCCATGCACCTAATTTGGAGATTGCGGAACGAACGATGGTTCAATAACAGTGACGAACATCACACACGCACCGAGATACATAATCGTTGGGTAGCGGGGATTGACCTTGCACTAAAGCGCGACCGTCTATATACGAATAAAATCCACTTCGGTCGCCTCGCCCTCAAGAGCCAAATGGTATTAAATACCTGGAGTGGCATCCTTTGGGACGAAGATTCGTTGCCGGATGACTGGATACGGTCAGATCGGGTTTTAGTGGGTATACGACCCATATATTCAAAGCGTGGAATTGGTTAATACAATTCTTGGTCGGAGTCCCACACTAAGTTCTGAAAACTGTGCATAATTGGCATTTCCCGACGGACAACTTACCGGCTTCTACTGATTAAAAATCGGTTACCCAAGCGGATGAACTTGGAATGCATTGCAGACTGAGTCTCATTATTCAACGCTCCAAAAAAAAAAAAAAAAAAAACAAGGAGCCAGAATCGTCCAAAGGCTTAATTAAGGGTAATGATGACATCAGATATTGTGATCCCGTCAAAGATTTTCCTCGCAGACCTCTCACAGTTCGACCAAATGCCTGTTCCAGGAGGAGTCAGTTTGTCGGGATTTAAATCAACAGTTTCCGGCAATTTTGTCAGGATTGGAACAGGCCTGCGCCAAAACAATCGGACCAAATTTGTTGGAACCCAGCTTCTGATCTAAAATTTCGGCCTGGATGGCCGTTTTTGGCGTTTTTTTTTCTCCCCCAGACATGATTATGTCGGGATTTGCGCCAGGCATGGGCCCGGATTTGGGCGGAATTGTCGGGATTCGCAAAGCCGAAATGCATTTTTTTTTCCACAATTTGTCGGCATTGGGATCAGGCATTTGGGTTAACCCATGGTTCTGCGGGCTCTCATGTATCGCCGCTGCGTAAAATTGCAGCCCGCCAGCAAGTTAAGGCCTTAATATGGGACCCTTAATTAAGGCTTATTAAGGTTTAAGGCCTTAACCAAAAATCCGACCCTTAATAAGGGCTTAAGGTCGAACACTGTGTTACATTGCGCGTCGGGCGACCTGAGAGATGGTCACCATGGTGGCTACGAGCACTTTGATCGCCGACGCACAGCCATCCGGTTCTCTGTCATCTGCTTCCGGAGTCGAATTAAAAGTAAATGGCCGCTATTTCCCATGCTCTTTCTTTCCTCCTCTGAGATTCCTCCATCTTTAACTCCTTTCATACTGTGTTTGCTTCCGACTGCGGCCCGTCCCATATTGAACCGTCGTCCCCGTTTGTTGCAAGCTTTTCTTGATGCCCCACTGTTTAGACACCTATGCCTTTCTAACCAACTCAGACGAGATTCAACAGCTTTCCGTCCCATCGGGATAGCATCGGCCAGCTGACCTATCTGCAATGTGAACCGCAGACAGACGCAGTCTGTCGCACTGAGTATACCATCTTTCACCACGATTCATGATCCAGCGGGCGCTCACGAATTGTTTTGATCCACCGTTTACGGTTTCCCCGATCGCGCGCAAGATCCCTGCTGCGCAATGGTCCTGACTCGACGCAACATGACTTCCCTCTCTTCAAAGAATTGAACCCTTTGCGACAGCATGTGATTCGGCCCAAGAGCGCGTGGCTGTCTAATCGTCTTCTCATCCCCGTGAGTCCGTTGCTGGAGCCGTATTTTGTTCTCTGGCCGCTATTTTTTCGCGTATCTTATTTGATGTTGATCTATTGACTGACTTGGAGGGATGCTGAACTCCTGCCTCAACGTCGGGTGAAACATAGGTCATCACGATATCCTTTGCTGCGAGAGCTAGTGGTTCGGGCCATGAGGGTTCGGCTCTGAAAACTCCAATGCCCTGAGAGTTACGAACAGCATTATATGTTAATGACACACTGGAGAGGAAGTCTGCGGATTCAGCGCAAGCGCCTGCTTCCCGACACTGTGAATTTCTACGACGGACAAGGGGATGTACGTGCGAAGAAATGGATAGATAAGGGATCAAGAGCTGTAAGTTACACCTTACACAACTTCAGACTTCGGGTCGAAAAATTATAATTGTAGGGCCGCCGCAAAGCTTGAGACTGTAAAGGGCCCGTGCTATCTCTGGCCGCACGCTCGATACCGGCTTGTGGTTTGTGCCAATTCCTCGTTTGGGGAGACTAAGAGAACTCACACTCCTTTCGTTCACAGCTGTATGGGAGGATAAAGAGACCATCGTTGCCCATTGGCGACCCGAAACACCAAATACACCACTAGCGCTCGTTGTTTCAAGCCCGGAGAAATCAGAAATTTGAACATTCATCGCTGCTTTCTTGTACGAAGAGCAGAGGAATCAAGGATATGGAAAACTGCAGCGATTAAGTATAATATTAATAGGATATTTTTGCCGGATGGAAGGATGCTGTGAGCTACGCCGAAAATTAGTTGGAATGGGAGAGGTTTATTCCGTGAACCACTTTCCATTGTTGAACATTTGTAATACAAGTTAACTCTTACTCCCAATGGCACGGTGCTCACTGAAAGAATACATGGTCCATGATGAACTGCATGCCCTCCTGGCGGAAGTTCTGTTGAGTTGTGAATTTGTCCGTCAGTAAACCTACGCCAATAAACCAATGTTATTACTTACATCTTTCTCAGCCGTAGAGCCTTGAGTCTGCCAAACCATATTTGACGGCTCTTCCGAGTACTTCGGCCAGTGGACCTTGGAAGGAACTAAGGAAACAATCCATTAATCCCGAGATTCGTACAGTGTCCGGTATCCTCGGCTCACTGTTCGCATTGTTAGGATCCCCGGTAGCGATGAAGCTCGCCCACGCGCGCGACATGTAAGCTCCTAGGAAGCGGTCCGCAATGGGCGCAGTGGGTCCGAGGTACGTCGCGGTGAAGTGATTTGTGATCCAGAAAGCCGTGCTAAGATAGATTCAGTGTCAAAGGGAAGATCCAAGCCCCTGTAAATCATCTACTCGTTATTTTGGAGATTGAACACGTAGGAAACCTACTATTCTTTCGGTATAGCAACGAAGCAAAGAGAGGGAGGTATTTACCTCGAGGAAGTGCGATACATAGTCGATGGGAGCGAAACCAGTGTTGTACGGTACGTGGTTGAACCTAAACAGTATTTGCATTCATTGGAGTTCAATTAGGATGGAAGGCGAAATCGGTTTACCTGTACTTATAGAATGGCACTTTCGAAGATACCTGTTGTGCGAGCCAACGCGGGCCACTTTACGCAAAAATTCCTTCAGCCGCGTTTCACAAAGTTATAATCGACGAGAGCAACTCACGCAGCCATAGAAATATCCCCATTAACGGACGCCACTCTCTTATTCTGGGATCCTGGGGGACTACCAGCAGGTTGGAAGTCGCCCGTATTGAAGGGGCATCCCAAAGCCAGGACGTCGGGATACAGCGCCAGAAGGGGATCGCGGAATTGCGTCGGTACGCCAGTCAGGAGAGCCGCGGCTTGTTCAGTCGTGTTCGGGCCGAGGGGAGAGAAGGAACGGCCTTCGTCGGTGTTGCTGCCCACCTAGAATATCATTTAAAATAAAATAAAAAACCGCTACGAAGAGTTGGATGTGAATGAAGAACTGGACGCACAATGAAAGCAACCTCAACCCAATTCCCATCTTTATACGCCTGCAGCATACCCGGAACGTTGATAAAATCCCCATCGAACACAATTCCCGTGGATCCCACAGAATTGCGGCGGAATACATCGATAGGCAGCGCGCGGATGCACGCTAGTTGTTCCGCCTCTGAGTCGTTTGCGGTAGACGCGCAGGTGGTGTTATTGATGAGAGAGTTGAAGTTCGCTTGGAAGGATGTGGCTGTGGGAAGGCTGAAGTTCCCGCCGCCGGTGCCGCTCTCGGCGATTGCTTGGTTGAAGAGTTTGTCGTCGCGGCCGGCGAAAGCGATGACATGGGCGTGGACACTAGTTGCTCCAGACTGTTAACAGGTTAAGATATTCATAGGTAATAATGGGTAGAGGGAGGGCTTACACTAAGGAAGAGCCACAGTAAATGGCAGAATCAGCAGCCGCTGAAACATCAATTGTGATTTTTAGCTTACCTTTCTCCCTGGATAGTAACCCGCCTATACATCACCGATTTAATCATCGCATCCACGCAAAACTCGCGGCTAAACGACGTACTTTGGATCTCCGCCAAACTTCCTTATATTCTCTTGCACCCAATGGAGAGCCAACCTTTGATCGCGGACACCGAGATTCAGAGAGCCCTCGTCCTGCAGAGCTTTACCGGCCAAGAAGCCGAGGGATGCGAGGCGGTAGCTGGAATGTGTTGAATGAATGAGAAATTTGTTGGCAAAGAGAATTATCAAATAAGAGAAGGTAGTCTCTGGTGGATGAAAACTTGAAACGACATACTTAATAGAGACAAAGACGACGGGTTTCCCGTTTGTGATGGAGGCTTGGATGATCCAGGATCCGTTGTAGCGGAAATCGGCCTGCAGAGAAAATAAGCATTGAATTGATTTATTTAAAGTAGAATCACGCTTCCGCCGGTGGTCTATCGAAAACATGATGTGATGCTGGGTGCTAAATCGGGTGTGTATATCTGGACTCACCAGACCGCCGCCGTGGACTGTTAATAGTCGATATTTTAGTGCATACGAAACAAAGTAAGAAAAGATAATAGGATAGTCAATTCACTCCAAACAACAACAGGAACTGGCGATTGTTCAGACACTCCAGTGGGACGAATGACATTCAGAGTCAAGCAGTCTTCCGAGTTTGTGAAGCCGCTGTTGTCATCCTAAGCAATGTGGAGTGTATGAGACAAAGTGTCGTAGAATGTGCAAGACAGCGTACGCACAAAGCCAGTTGTGAACCGGGACCAGCAGTGCGGTCCGTACGCCGTGGCATCCAGAGTTCCAAAGGAAGCGTTGCTAAATGGATGTTAGCAGTGCTTAGGAATGAGCATGTGTAGAATAGAACTAACATAGAACGCGGCGGACGCAAGCGAAGGTCGCCTACAGGTGGTTGAGCATAGGGTATTCCGAGGAAGAGACTTTGGCTGAATTGAGGTAGGTCGACACCGCTGCGGCACGAGATGATTCAGGCTAGGGAATAGGATGTGATATGGCTGTGGAGACGAACCGAACGGTTCCGTTCTTGATGGTAACGGTCGGTTGTTGGGCAGCGACTGCCACGAAGGCGAAAGCTACTAGAAAGGCGATTCCGTGCATGGTTTCCACTGTCAGTGTTCCTTTGCGGGTACCCGCCGCATTGAACGAGGCGCTTTTTAAGATGTGCAGTCAGCTGAAGAGAAAATCATTGGAATCGTCATGTGGTGACATCAGGTGGTCATAGAAATTGGAAAGAAAGTCTGAAACAGGCAAAGAAGCAGAGTGAGCACTGAGAATTGGATCGAGCCCATAATTCGCAGAGAGACGGCCGCCGAAGCTTCGATTTCCAACGATGAATCAGCTAGAAACAACACCTTCAAGTTCGCGGCGGAATATTTTCCTATTCCAGAAGTCCTTTTAGATGTTCGAGAAGTGCAGGGGCGGGAATGGTCGAAGCAGAAAGGCCTCGACTTGACAGAGAACATCTGCTAGATATATTATGACACGGGACTTGGGTTTTGGGGCCACTGCGTGCGCGGCGACGAGTCCACGGACCGCTTCGCGGCTTTAATTCTTAATTGAGTAAGGACTCTTTGACATTTCAACAAAAAACACTTATATAGCCCGACAAACCCCTCTAATTAGAAGAGGAGATATAGCCGGTTTCCCCTTCTAACTAGGGCCTTTAGGGATATTACCGGTGGCGCAATAATTACCACTAAATATCGCTAATTAGCGAGTTAGAGTTATTTAGTGATAGCTATTGATATCGCCGCTTGCAAGACTGCCATCAAAACATACGCGGGAAGCGCCCTCTCGGGAGTCCCCGCGCCATCACCCGCATCAAAATGGCAAAACCTCCCGCCGCTCCCACCCAACTTGCCCATTCAGGCGTCAAAAACAGCTGTAAATTCACAAAGATAATAATTTGTACTTGCGAGATCGTATGTATGCGGAGGATGTATGTGTCTTGGGGCAAGATACCGCAAAGATGAACAAAAACATCGAATATCTGCTGAAATAATGTCCCTCGGCGAGTAAGGCTGGATAAGAATGTGATTATATTCTAATATAATGCATTATAATCCTAACATTATGATTAAATACAGTCCGAGCCTAATTTTAAGGCCTAAAATTATGGAGGGTTGCATTACATTATAGTATGGTTACATTACGGTAATCAGGTCGTATTTAATCATAATATTGAGCCCTAGCCAAGTGAGCAGAACAGATATTTCTGCTGATTTAAATGGCTAGAGAGCTACATAACAGGTTAGTGAATAGATGAATCATCAGAAATGCTCACAGTCAGGTCAGGAGCACAGTTGAACCATAGTTTGGCCATGTTTGCTTCCGGATTTTGGCGTGAACAGATCACGTGGTGTAATTGAACATATGTTGAAATTAGAGTGAACATGAGGGTTGCAACATTTGGGACCCATTATCTTGTGCTTGAAAATCAATAATCAAAGGGAAATTGTCTGTGAGTCATTTGTGGCCCTGAACTCGGTCCTATAGTTCAGAAAAGACAGGTAGTCACTGTCTAAATTCCTCACAACAATTCTGCCGATGAATCCCAGGCCATACAATCATTCTCAGGCCCTAAGGAGTGTCAGATTATAAACCAAAATTTTGGAGGGTGAAATCCAGATTAAATATAATTAAATATGATTAAATTACGATTACATTAGAATATGATAACCTTACGATTAGATATAGGCTCAAACCTTAAGATTATATTATGATTACAGTACATTATGGCTGGGAGGCATATTTAATCATAATGTTCCAGCCTTATGGGACCCTCGGGGGCCCTGTGAGTCGGTGTTGCATCAGGTGCTCGAAGGGTAAAATAAAACTCAAAGCCGATGTTTTCACAGGTAATAGCTGGTCACAACATAAATCATATCCGGTCCTATCGTGCTTGAAATATTCTGGCGATTATTTCCAAGGTGCATGTATGAGGTTGGAACCCTTGGTATTAGTTTCGAGAATTTATGTGGAGAACACTTAGCGCTAGGATTTTAGCGTAAATTTCTTGTCCATCGCGAACTGATTCTGTGATAGGCATTTGTTCCGAGGTTAGAACATACAGTTCATGTGGAATAATATCATATGGAATAACCGCCATATGGAATCACTTTTAAGCATATCCCATGTTGGGATAGGGGAATATTCCACCCACCGTCATCTGGAATACGGAATAGCCCTGGAGCCTTGGTTTAGGCTGATATTCCATTGTGCGGGTGGCCAAAATGGTAATTTTGAGCCAAACTTGCCATTTTGGGGAATCTCTTGCATGGTGAAATTGCTGTTTCAACCATTATATAGTCCCATTGTGTCCAAATAATTGATTTATTGCCATCTTTTCTCATCATGATGCCCATTAAAACCACCAAAGGGATGCATGTGCATGAATTCTGTGCTGACAGGGCGCAGGAAGTTGAGAACATGATAATTTAAACAAAATCCTCATTGTTCTTCAACTAGACAGTGGTGCTAGAGGTTTCAAAACAAACTCATTTCTTTATTAATTGTATCTGCTGTGGAATAACCATCATATGGAATAGCCTCGGGCCCTGCCCCGATGGTATTCCATATGAGCAGTTCTACTGTACTTGGAACTCTTGCCTCGCTCATACCTTCCCCATACACTTATTTTTGCAGCATCCAACCATACTCAGGACAAGCTGGACAACCTTCTGGGCACCCATTTTAAAGCTGGACAGTACACAGAAGCCTTACCAAGTGCTATATCCGTCGATTATAAGACCAATATCGCGACGAAATGTAGTATGTACCGCTGCCAAAACATTTACGTCCCGCAAGAGAACTAGGTACGCCTCCGAAACACAAATTCCTTCTAATTTTTCGCATTTACCACTGCCAACTCTGGTGTTCAGGTACACCACGCTGATGAGTGCATCCGGTTACCTCCTAGGTGCAGTGGGTGAGCATCTGTTGGGCTCGGTCAAAAAAAAAAAAAAAAAAAAAAAAGAGGGATGCAATTTGCGGGCTTAGTGTCGATATACCGTCTCCCCATTCGGACGCTGGGAGTCGAACCCAGGACTGCGAGTCATATCCAGCCTCACAAAAACGTCAATAAGCTCACTGTGTGCAGTACACCACGTCCGATACAGTAAGTGTACCATGTCAAACGCCAAAAGATGGGAGGAGATTACCACACGTGAAATTCAGGCACAGAACTTTCGAGTGTTCAGATCATGGTAAATGATGACACAGGAGGCATCCGCCAACGCTTATGGTTCGCTTATATGCGACTTATTGCTTTGTAATATAAATTGATGGTGCCCGTGTTCGAACGTGGCTGGGTGCATTCTTTTTTGAAATCAACTTTGTTGCTCCCAGAATGTCAACATCAATTCAGCCTGCACATTCAATGAACTAGCAATCAGTTATGATTCTGCAGACCTTCTTGATTCTATTGGGTGGCTTCCAAAATTAGGGCTGCCACCCGCGCGAGTGGGCACAGTTCCACGGCACCCCGTGGCACGGGTGCCGTGCCCGTTCCATAGCACATTTTTTGGGCAGTTTGACAGCCCGTTAAAGCACGGCCGTTTAACAGGTATGTTATATCCTCAGCCAGAAGCCTTCATTGAGAGGCTATTTCTGCTCAGCATTGGCTATGTGTCTGCCCCGATACATGATTTACGAAAAGTATAGCCATGCCTGAACTTTGTTTGACCTCTAGTTGAAGCTTTGGCACGCTCACGGCACTTGCCGTAAGTGATGATGGAGCTTGAATTTGCTCAACTGCAGGAAGGAAATAATGTTTTTGAGGTATGTGTGTGTCTCTGACCCTTCAAAATCAAACCTGTTGAGCTCCATTGGGTGGTTACAGCTATCTACCACTTAGGGATGCGACTCTGGAGAGTGCGAGACAACATTATTGCATAGACCCATTTGACAGCTGTCATGGCCGTTCCGTTGACCATGCCGTCCCATCAAGGAAAAGTTCAACCATTCGACAGACATGGCTGTAACGGTATGGGTGGCAGCCCTATTTAAAATCCAATACAAGGGCTGTTTGAGAAATATTTGCAAATGGGGCTGACTGTAGTGAGAATCCTGAAAGTGAGCCCCATATCTCAGCACAAGAATTGAGGCAAGATTTTCCCAACCCTCTTCCATTCCTAAGTAACACAAGCGGTCGCCGGCGCTTCGCGCCGGCTCCCACTTGCTGGATGTAAAATAAGAACGCTGATCCGAGCTGCTGGAATGATAGATTAAAAGCGGAGTTTAAAAAGGCTTCGGACGGACAGACACCCGTAATTTTATAAAGAGGGTGATTCTATCCACATTGTCTGACTCATGCATCCACTTGAATGAAATTGGGTCAGTGAACTTCATCATCAAAATTCAAGAACTCAATCAACAGATCAGAATATATGGACCAACTCTGAGAAACCTGAGTCCATACAGGATTGTCACAGTTTGTCCCAACTTGATTTGATTTTTCTTACCTCCAATTTATTTATTTTCACCCTCACCAGGTATTTGATACCTGCCAATCAAGTTCTCGAAAGAGCTTTTACTTGCAAGACTGTTTGTTGAGCATTTCGAGTTCTTCAGTGAAAATATTGGTGAAAAACATGTGTTATTTTCCACGGAAATTTTCACCTTTTTTTTCAGTGAAAATTTAAATACTTTCCAGTACTTTTCTGACTCAAAATCAGACTGAAAATTTTGAAGGAAAATTTATGGCTTGTCCAGCAAGTGTACTACCAATAATTCATACACATTTTCAGCTGAAAATGTAGGTGAAAAATGTAAAAAAAGTTATTCACTCAAATTTTCATGATGTTCCGGATGTTGCATAAATCAAAACCAAATATATATTTCGGGTTGGGTAAACTTTTTTTCGGGAAATCTCGGAATGCCTTGATATTGGATTCACACATACTATCTGCATGTAGTATGCCCCTTCTCAAAGGACTAGGGCTAAATCTGCCCAATGTGTCTGCAATGGCGATTGATGATCGTTTTGATACAATATCAAGCTGGAGCTGTGCCGAGATTTCAGGTGCATAGAACATGGAACGGCGATTGATCATTGTATTGATACGATCAACTGAAGCCGAAGCTGTGCCGAGATTTTGTATCTCAGGCTGGTCGTGTTGACCTCCGAGTTGTTGAAGCTCAAACATACCTCGATGTTACAACCTAACTGCTGAAGCCCTGGAGGTCAACCAGACTACACAATCTCGGCTTTATTGATGGCATCAAATCATCAACGACCCGCAGACTCATTTGCACATGTTCTGCTCAGATTTTGTCTGTGGCTGTTCGATCCCATAACTACATAGCATGTATGGGTGTACTATGAAGGTATTCTGAGATTTTTTGGGAAAAAAAGGTTTGGGACCTGCGTTTCTTTCTCAATTTAATTCATGTTACATTGGAGCAGCACTGGTTGAACATTTCAAGTTTTTGAGTGAAAAAATTGGCGAAAAATGTCCATTATTTTTCACACTTTTTTCCACTGAAAACATAAATGAAAAAGTTAGAATGTTTTCACTACTTTTTCATTTTTAAGGTAAAAAATTTGAAACAGATCAAAAAAGTGCTGGAAAACTTTTACAGCTGTTTGCAAAACCAATGACACTCACTAAAAATAGTTAAAAGAAAACATTTTTGATGCGACAGATTGCGGAGCCCATTTCTCATCCATTTCTCAACGGATTTTGTTGAGAGTAGGTGCGTTTG
>JARJLF010002842.1:0-27860 GCA_029378395.1 Mycena leptocephala
TAACAACATACGGCAGTGAGAACAGCCACCAATGCTTCCTCGGGGAGGGGATTGAATATTTCGGGGTGGCTTGGGCCCTCGTCGCGGCGGTTCGCAAACCGCATGGCGTTGGTGCCTCTGGAGGATAGTATCTAGTAAGAAATATCAAGGATCAGCTTTGTGAAGCACTACGTGGAAGCACATACCTTGAAAGCAAACGCGCTTCCTCTTTGAAATGTTCAGCCAGCTTCCGATTGAAGGCGATGGTTTTCTTGTTTTGACCGCTGCAGAACCCGTACATGATCTCGGTGAAGGGTCTGATCTTTGTCTTGAGCTCCCACGCAGGTGAGGCCACGATTCGCCGTGGAGTCCAACTTCCAGCTCAAGTTTCATGAGCGAATAATAACTGGCCAGATGTAGCGCATTGAATTTGAGACACACAAAATCCATAACTGCGGGATGATATTCATATAAAAGATTTATCAAATCTCGTGGAGTCTGACTTGGGAGACTAGCTACGCGGGAGTTTAGGCGCCGAAACAAGCGCCATTGAAAACATGAACAAGATGGTAACCGTTCTTTTAGTTTTACCGCCACTACCTTGGGAGTGTCGAATGTCGATTCGCCTAATTTCACCGATTCGGACAAGTAACTTTGACTCTTCGCTCCAGCTCTGCTCCGGCTGATTTCGGACTAATTTTGGCTCGGGCAGTGCCTGTCAGGCGCCTGGGTGATGCGCCACGCCCCCATCCTTCCTTCATGGCGGAAACTCTTGGTACCATCGTCAGCATTATGCAGCTCGTTGACTCTGCGTTGAGGGCCCGGGACTACATCCAGGATTTCCGCCACGGACCCCAGGAACAGCAGAAACTCCTTTCGGAAATGGACGATCTCCGACCTTTGCTCCAGGAACTGGAGACTCGCGTTGCTGCCAATCCATCGAGCAGCGTCCTTCGACAAATGGAAAATCCGCTAGATTCCTTCGAATCGACGATGGAGCAGTTCACAGAGAAACTGCGGCCCGGAAATGGGCCGGTGTCCAAATTCTCGAAACAGCTCAAGTGGACGCTATGGAGCAAAAAGGAGGCAACCGAATATCTGGATAAATTTGAGCAGTTCAAGTCCCTTCTGAATTCGTGGCTGTTGCTGGATCTCTGGTTTGTTTTATTCTCATCGGATCGACACATGCAGCACTAATTTCAAAGAACCAGGGATATTGGCCAGCAACAGCGACGTGATTACAGAAGTAAGTAATTCAAGCGATCACGGACTTTGCACTGATTCTGGCGGACCAGCTGTAATAAATTCGGTAGAAAATGTTGCCAACATGCAGCAACGTATGTCCTTTGCTAGTCGCCGAATGAATGCGCTGAGAAACCTACATTTTTGCCGACCAGAAATTCTCAGCGGGATTAACAACGCTACTTCCGGGTACCAACAACACATCGACTGTGAGTTAAGGCGAAAATAAACTATGCCGATAATGAGTAACACCTACTCAGCGGCACAGCGCACGCAAAATAGTCGACTGGTTTTCGCCAATCAATTTTTTCTTGCAACAAGCAGATATTTTGCGCGCCCGGGAGGCAGGAACCGGTGGGTGGTTGCTTATGGAACCTCGCTTCGAAGAATGGGAGTTTGGGTCCGGCCGGACACTCTGGTGCCATGGAATTCGTACGTGCCATCTTACCGCCATTTGCGTCCCGCGTTAATCGAACTTATAGCGGGTGCAGGAAAGACTGTCCTAGCGTAAGTGTCTTTCGCTGTGCTTGGTTCCTAATTTCACCGATACCAGATCAATGGTTGTCGACCACCTTAGTGTCGAAACGCAAAACAAGGACATCGGTGTCGCGTGCATATATTTGAACCACAAGGAGACTGAAATCCAGACTCCTTCGAACCTCCTTTCCGGCTTATGGAGACAGCTCGTTGTTGGAAGCGAGATCGGGCCTGCAGTGGAAAAGTTATATAAACAGCATCTGGAAAGGCGCACCGCCCCCTCGCTCGGCGAAGTTCGAGACATTCTGCGAACCGTTATCACACGATTTTCCAAGGTTTATATCGTTGTCGATGCAGTGGACGAATATCCAGAGGATCCTCGCCGCATCCTTCTTAACTATCTCGCGCAGTTGGGACCGAAGGTCAACTTGATGTTAACCTCTCGACCTCATATCAATCCAGATATTTCCCTTCCAAGCGTCCGAACTCTAGAATTGCGCGCCAACACGGAGGACATTCACCGATACGTCGATGCACATATCAAGATGTCATCACGGCTCTCGAAACATGTTCAAAATCGACCACAGTTACGTGACGAAATCCTTTCAGAAATCAATTCCAGTGTGGACGGAATGTAAGCGGTGATTATCCGACTGGCATTCATCGGCAATAATGTATTCTCAGGTTCCTGCTTGCCAAACTTCACATCGAATCTCTCAGCACAAAAAGCACCATCAAAGCCGTTCGCCAGGCGCTGAACAGCCTTCCAAAGGATTTGAATGACACCTACGATACAGTCAATTTTTTCATAATGCATAGACTTGGGGAAGCCCCTCGGCCAATGCATTATGAGCGATATGCAGGATGGGATTGTCACGCCATAGTGTGACGTCATGTGACGAGTTGTGACCCCGCCAAAAAGTGTGACAATTTTGTATGCTGCGACCAAGCTACGACGCCCCCGTTGCCGCCGCAGGCTTGAAGAATGTATCTATCTTCACCTGCTTCGAATTCAACAGCTCCTCGCGTCTCAATACCCCTCGGAACCGCCTCAATTCCCCCTGCAACTCCAAGGGTGCACCATGGCTAACACACAACGCTTCAAGCTGCTCGCACAGTTCGCGAACCTCTGCGGAAGAGGCCTGCGGAGCATCGTCGTCCTCATCTTCTTCGTCGTCCGAGTCTATCTCCACGATTTCGCCCCGTTCCACCGCCAATTGATGTTTTGCAGTGGCGACGATCTCTTCGTCCCCCCCTTCAAAAGTGTAGGTGTCCTCGCCGACTTCGAGCTCCTCTGGGGGGTTCAGCATCTCATCCAACGTCGGAGGAGTCCCGACGATGCGATTCCGTTTCTTGAGCTCTGCTACAAGAGCTTCCAGCCGCCCCTCGAGCACTGTCAACTGCGCGGCAACTGATATCTTTATTGTTAGCCGCGGCACCCGCTGCGCCGCTTCCGCCATCTCCTCGACCTTCTCAAGGGCGGCTGCGACGTCGTTCTCGGCGGCCATAATGGCGTTCAGGGCGTCAGTCCAGTCCGCCTCGACGTAGCGGTCCCCGAGACGTTTCTGCAGTTCTACTTGGGCCTGCGGCAGCGTTGTCTGGGCGGATTTGGTGTAATCACGAATTATCTGCCATGCCCCGGGGTCTGCTTTCGCAGGCTTGTCTGTGGCGACGGGCTGGCTCTCTTTCTGGATCCCGGTGTGCTGCCAGCAGTGCGTGATGGTCTCCGCGGTCACAGCGTCCCACGCATCTCTGACCATGCACATGGCCTCGAGAATGTCGATCTTGTAGATGTCGCGTGCTCCGGCCTCATCGAGCTCGATCGCGCGCGCGCAGAATGCGCGACGGTAATGAGCTTTAAAGCAGCGGATGATTCCGGCGTCCAGGGGCTGGACGAAGGACGTCATGTTCGGCTCGAAATTGATGAGGGTGATGTTTGTTGGGACATATTGGATGACGTGTCCCGCGAAATTATCCTGCGTCCAGGCAATCTGCCGACCTGCCGCGCGCATCCGGAGGTCAATGACCTTGATGAACTCCTCGTACAGTTCGGCCGTCATCCACGCCTTCTTGTTGTTTCGATAATAAAAACCAAGTGCCTTTGCAGTTTTTTTCTTGAACGCGCGTGGTTTTGCTGACTTTCCAATATAAATAGGCATGAGTTTCTCAGTGCCGGACGCATTGCACGCGAAGCCGACCGTGATTCGAAACTTCGGGCGCTTCTTGCCACTCATCTGGCGCGTCGCAAGCCCACGGTCGGGAGGTGCACTAGGAAAAATCATGTAAGTTGGGTGTTCATGCTCGGGGTTAATCAAGGTCAACTCACAATGCAAACAGACCAGTTTCATCGAAATTGAAACGATCATCCGGGTGAAATTTGGTGAGAATATCCCCATCCTCTTCCGTTCCGCTTCGACGTCCGCTAAATTAACTGATCCAGCTTCACCGTGTCGGCGACGCTCCTTCAGCTTGTAGGCTTGACAAAAGGGGAAGATCCATCCGTCACCCTTCAATCGTTGGTTGTCGGGAATCTCGAAGCGCTCTTCGAACCGTTTGCGCTTCTCTTTGAGCATTGGACCGTTGGGGCTCTCCCCCTTCGCCTCCATGCTCATCACCCAGAGAAATAGGGCACGCTCGACTTCGGGTGATGTGACGACGCGTGCGCGCTTGCCGGACAGCGCGTTTGGATTGGAGTGCACACGCTGCTCCATCTCCACGCGGTTGTCAAGTTTACGAGACAACGTCGACTGGGTAAACTCGAGCGCCCCCTCTGCACGCGTCGCAAAATAGCGCACAATATCTCCCTGCGAGGTCTTGGGATGTGCATCGACGTATGCATAGACAGTCATCCAGTCGGCCAGCGTGAGTTGTGGCTTCCGCGCGCTTGCCACCGGTTTCGCTGAAGTCTTCGGTAGATCTGCCTTCTTAACTTTGGCCTTTGGCTCCTTCGGCTTGAGTTTATAGGGCTTCCCTGTCTCTCGCGGTTTGCGTTGCTTTTCGACGGGCATGGTAGAGGTGGGACGGAAAATGGGCCAGCGGGTGGCTCAGTATGTTTTATGTATGTGTACAAGATTAAATAAGGAAACTTTCATCGTCCGAACACCCATTGTGGCCAAAATCGGCAACTTGAAAATGCATAATTTGGTCCTCAAGGCCATGCAAAATCAGAATGCATAAAATCGTGCATATCCCCGCCTCCCGTCGAGGTTCCGGGCCAAATCCAATGCAAAATGAAAAATATGCATAATCGGCAAATGCATTATGAAAAATCGACTGTAATGCCATGAAACGAATTCAAGACCAGAACGAGGAGGACAGGACGGTTGCTCACTCAGCTCTCACGTGGGTTGCAAATGCCAAAAGGCCATTGACTGTGCCAGAAATTCAGGTAGCTCTCGCGATTGAACCTGGCGCAAGGCACCTGGACACCGACAATATTCTGGACGTCGAGATTATTCTGTCTGTCTGCGCCGGCTTGGTTATCGTGGATGAGCAGCTTGCTGTGGTCCGCCTTGTCCACTACACTACACAGGAGTACTTCGACAGCATCCAAAGTCAACATTTCCCATATGCGCAGACAGTAATCACCCAGAGTCTCCTCACATACCTAACATTCGATTATATCGCGAATTCATCCTGGACGACCGATCCGCCTCCCCTGCTCGATTATGCGCAATATTGTCTTGTGCATGCCGCCGGCGAACCGGAAGTGCAGCTCAGAAGCATGATCATTGAGTTTCTGGGTCGAATAAAGGATGTGAAGGGTCCAAGATGGATTTCCCCTCCTTGGGATATTTTGTATTGGCCGGAACATTGCTCCTTGTTGTGGGTAACCGCAGCAACGAACCTTGTGGACACCGCAAGGTTCCTTCTGGAACGCGTGCCAGCTCCGCCTTATTCGGAGAGGACCACTGCACTCCAAATCGCATCGTTCCAAGGACACCTGCCAATGGTTCAATTACTGGTTGAGAATGGCGGCGACATAAATGCGCCTGCGGGACGGTACATAACCTCAGCAGGGGAAGATTCTTTGGGAGACGACAGTGGCGAAAAGGATAAAGGTGTGGACTACGGCACTGCGCTCCAAGCAGCATGCGTCGGGTCCAATCCCACTATTGTTCGGCTGCTCCTAGAGAGCGGCGCCGACGTAGATGCACAGTGGGGAGACTACGGCAACGCAATTCAGGCAGCATGCATCGTCGGGCACGAAGCCATTGTCAGGCTGCTCCTAGAACATGGAGCAGACGTGAATGTGCGGGGTGGAATGTACGGTGGTGCACTCCAGGCAGCTTCGTACGCGGGCCACGAGAACGTTGTTCGGCTACTGCTCGAGCATGGGGCTTATGCCAATATATCGGCGGGAGAGTACAGCAGTGCACTGCAGGCGGCTGCTTCCGAGGGGCACGAGAACATTGTTCGGTTGCTGCTAGAGAATGGGGCTGACGTCGATACACAGGGCGGAGAACACTCACTACATTTTGATGGCCCCTCGGCCAACTTGACCGAGGTCGGCTGAGGTTGGCCGAGGTTGGCCGAGGGGCTTGACCGGGTTGGTCGAGGTTGGCCGAGGGGTTCGACCAACCCGGTCGAGGCCCCTCGGCCAACCTCGGCCAACCTCAGCCGACCTCGGGTCAAGTTGGCCGAGGAGCCATCAAAATGTAGTGACTTCTCCGCACTGCAGGCAGCCTCACTCCGAGGCCATGGCACCACTGTTCAGTTGCTGTTTGACCACGGCGCCGACCTCAATTTGCAGGGCGGTGATTTGGGAAATGCATTGCAGGCGGCGGCGTCCCAGGGCCACGAGGATATTGTTCGATTCCTGGTTGGAAATGGTGCAGACGTGGATGCTCGGGGCGGGTTTTATGGCAGTGCCCTAGATGCAGCTTTAATTGAGGGCCACGAAAATATCGCCCGATTCCTCATTGAGGATTTCGAGGGCAGGACAAACAGGTTCAACATGGACCTGTATTGTCCATTGGAATCAGCGTTGTCCCAGCACGACGACCAGAACACCGCGTTGCTCATCGATATGTATTCGGCGCTTGATGCGGCGTTATCCAATGGTGATGGCAGCTGTTCCCAATTGCTCATAGAGCAAATTGCGAATGGCTATTAAATTCCAGAATAGGATTACGATATGCGCTACTTAAAGCCACTCCTTACATTGATCTCGAACCAATTATTTATTTAATTGATGTTAGCAGGCTGCAGGTGCTCAGCCTTGCTCAGCCTTGTGTTCAATCTTGGCTCATCGAAATGAAATCCATCTCTATAGAAAATGTGTGGACATGGATAAACTTCGCTGGGCGCCTTAGTTGTATTCCGAATATTTTACCGCTTGCAAAATGCGGTGCTCTCAAAATTATTCAACCAAACGAAAACCGTCGACTGAGCTCAAGTCACACCTCATTTGATACTCTTCCCTTGCGGCGCGATTGACGTTGGGGTTCATTGATGGTTTAATTGTGTCTTGGCAGTGACTGATCCGGCTGTCCCATCTCAACAAGCCGCCGAGGTACAAGGTCAAGTTTTGTTGAAGCGAGAGACTATGTCCCATCAGAGTTGTTGCAGTCCCACAGGCACATCAACGTAGCTGCTGTGGAGCTCTTAGGTTTTCAAAAAAAAAAAAAAAAAAAGGTGCAAAATTGTGGAATACGTGACGCGAGCGCAGGATGACAACGGCCAATAATGGCATCGAACCATGCCAAGTGACCTCGAGGACAGTGGCGAGCACCTCCCAAAAGCTTTGGCAGCAATTGGGAGGTTCTGACCCATCTGGTCACGGTGGGAAAGATGAGTGTAAAGGAGCACCAGCACAGGTCAATCCACGCGCAAGTTAAACAAGTCAACTTGGTTAGATCGATTATCCCTCTCATTTTTGGTTCGGATTCTCCTCCACCCCAGGATCCATATCCAGCAGAGGTATCTCATCCGGGCCGGGCCCATTGGACTCGCTCCTCCGGGAATCCGTGCCGCATGTATCCTCATTCTGGAAGCTACTTCTGCCGAGCTCAGGGTCCACTGGTTCACGGACAGCGGTGGTGTCGTGCTCTTGTTCTGGTACTTCCCCCTCTCATCACCCAGATCTACCAAACGCTCCCGGATGAACGCAACAATTCCTGCGCTCGCCGACCCAGGCTGACCGCCCTCTGTATGAAGGGCGGGGAAGTCCTCTCGCCATTGCCTGAGAAGGGTACGGCGCTGGAAATAATGCATAATACCGAGAGCTGAGAGCGGTCGGCTTCCTGTAAAAATGACGGCATGGTCAGTGCGTGTTCTACTTCGAACTTTGGAGTGGCGCACTGAATGTAAAATACATGATGTTTGCACCGAACAGCAGGATGAATGTGCCGTTGACAAAGGTCCAGAAACCGCCGGCCGCGGATATGCCATCTATCATAGAAGCGCTCGTGTACTCCTGCAGATGCTTCGTAGGGTGGCTTTCGCGCTGTACGATTGTCAACGTCGATGAAACAGGGGAATTATTGGCCAGTTGTTTCGTCGGAAGTAATGTGTCGACTTCCAGAATGAGCACGTCTACTAGTCGCTGGAAATGAGCTGTTAATACAAAAGTTGGGCAAAGAGTACAAAGATGCTCGACGGGGACGTACACTGGACCACCATTCTTGACCAAACATTGGAAAGGCCTGCCGTCTCGTCCAAGTTACGTATGCCCACAGGTCGTAGCCGGGTGGAACAGGGATTGGATCTGTAAGTTGTAGGAGGTAACGAATATCCCCCTGTCCAGCTATCACATGGACAACTTTCGGTGGATCTTGGGCAGGGAATTCAATTGTGATTGTGATGCTGGTGATTTGTACCCATGACAGAGAACCTGAAAAATCTATGTGAGCTTATCATGATCCAGAAGGAAGTTGCCCACATTCCACAACTGGGCCACGCATCACCTTGCACTCGTCCTCCCCGTCGCATTTTAGACCTGTTAACCGCGGGTCCGCTGCCGGTGGCATTGCTTCGCATTAACGGTACCATTGCGTGAGTCTGCTGTCACATTCATTGTAGTATTGTACACGGTCTGAGCCGTTATCTCCGGATATAATGGATCCTAGAAACTGTCAGGCATCAGTTTTAACTTTTGCTTCACAGCCGTACGAATTTATAATAGGGTTCTGCGGGAATATTGGGCCCCTGTGGTCCCAATAGCAGGAAGCTCTCTCACGAAGACTTGCGACTGCGTGGTTTGACTAGGATAGAGAAGAACGCGAAGATGGGAACCCCCAGTAAGATTCCACCGAGCATAAATCCTCGCAAAATGATGATACCAAAGGACTCGCCCCTGAGTTGGGTAAGTGTGGAGCTTAGATCTATTGAGCGTGAATTAAGAATTACCTGAGCAAAGGGCGTGCGATAGAACGATTCAACAGTATCGACCATGGTTTATAAGGTGGGTTGGCGCTTGTGCAGCCGCCTAAGAAATTGAGTTTTTGGCGCCAAAACCGGTCGGGCGACCACCAAATAGTGGCGGTGCGAAAGATGATGGTTAAGGCTAGTGGGGCGAGCGGGAAGATGAGGTATTCCAGCGGGTCCCACAGAAAGTACCCGACCGCTTCAAAAATGTATTTGTTGAGGCCACCAGCAGACATGGAAGTGAAGTATACGGACCCACAATTTCAATCAGAGTCGCGGCCCAATCCACACAAGCCAGCCTCATCCGGCTTGGGAAGACACTGCGGGTCACTGAATTGGATAAAATTTCTCAGACAGTTGTCTCTCACTTACGCGAGGGTGTGATGAACAAGGATGAAACCCGGGATGGCAAAGAGGGCACTGTAATTTAATCGATGTTTGTCGATGAATTCCCGCTCGTCGGATGGGTTTGCTTCCAAAGATTGTTGTGTCCATACCAGCTGAGCGACTAGTGATCCAACATTGACAAGAATCAGGAGGCGAAGGTTATAAACCCGTCCTTTGGAGCTGAAGAGGAGAGAAGTAAGCCGCATGTTGGACGACGTCAAAAATGTGGTGTCAAGCATTAAATGCTCCGCAGTTTTCTGGCCAACGTGTGGCGGAGCGCCTTGTTAGCAAATCCGTCTCAACTAAGGTACAATCAGATTTCTGACATGGCTTCAGGACTCAGACGTTACTATCCGCCTTTGGTCAAAGTATATACGCCACTGGATGACAAGCCCTGCATAGTTTTCCAACTCCGATCAAATCTCATTCTTTTTGGGGAAGTCAGCGCACCCCTATTCGGCCAATATCAACTGGGTTCGTTGAAGGTGTATAGGACGCTGATATGAGTCCCAAGCATATTTCTCGACGTTGAAATACATGTATTTATATATATGTCACACATACATGGCAGAGAAATGAGACAACACAGCAAACTGTGGAGATTTCACGTCCAGAATCTTGAACAAGAACAAAATAAAAAGATAATCGCCAGCAGAGGGATTTTGGAGATGCCGTGACGGGCGGAAATCTGCGGGATATAGTTTGCCTGATCATGAAACCAGTTCAAATATCAGCCAACTTCTCGATAGATCTTGCAGCACCTAGGTTTTGAAGATACTCCTGAAATTATGAAACAGAATTCGATACAGTGAATGACAGAAAATCTGATACAGCTGGACTTTGGGCTAAGAGCTTAAATTGTTCATTTCAGTCTGGCTTCAAAAAAACAAGACTCGTGACCGATATTTCCTTTTCTGGCCGTTGATGTTAGTAGCTACGCCAAGCGCCGAAGGTCCGATCAGATCGCGAGTCAGTCTTTTCGACTTGGTTTCCACGAGCAGGAAATGCACAAGAGCCTGCTCACACCAATGTTTCATCCAGACTTACTGCCAGGCATTTAAAGTGAATGCTGTTCATTGAAGTCTTCAATCAAGTTCGATCTCAAAGTGTCCCGGCGGCGACAGTCCCGCACAGCACCGGATCTGCGGAGATTTGCGGAATCTACTGCGTCTTGGTCCTGGCTACTTCCTGGCTGTGTTCGTTTGATGCACAGAAGTTCACACGTCAAAAACTACCAACAGTTGCCAAGTAGCACAGCCCTTGCGGCGGATTAGCTCACCATAAATTACTCATCCCGTATTTGGTCGGTGCGCAGTGACACCAAAGAGCAAGGTTTCGTCGTTGTCCACAAGGAATCCATCGCAACCGCAGTTCTTTTACGCCGCCCCTGGCGCGTTTAAATAGGCCACCGTCATCGTTCTGTTTATCCATTCTTCACACTTTCTTAACTTCTTCGATACTTCAACTTTTCATCTCGATGTCCTCTTTCAATGGTACAAGTGCGTTATGAATGCGCCGTCTCACTCAATTACCTAATCGAATCTTTTGTAGCGTCTCCGGCCGTGCCCGAGACTGCCTATGGATATGTACCTCACGAGGGGGTCGCCATTGTCTTCCTTATACTTTTTGGAACTAGCACATGTATGATGATTCTGATCCAGATAATTCTTTACTGACGCGTTCGTCTCAGTGCTTCACGCGGTTCAGGCAGCGTACTTCCGCATGTGGTGGATGCTCCCCACGGCGTGCCTCTGCGGGATCGGAGAACTCATTGGCTGGAGTGGTCGCCTCTGGAGCAGTTTCTCTCCGCGCCTTGGTGATCCCTACATGATGCAGTACGTTCAATTATGCTGTCCTTCAAACGCCGTGTCTTACATAGAGTCGTCAGGATCACCACAACCATCATCGCGCCAACACCCCTCATCGCAGTCAACTTCATCCTCCTCTCGCGCATCATTATCCGTCTCGGCCCCGCGTACTCGCGTCTGACGCCAAAATCGTACACCCGCATCTTTCTCACCTGTGTAGGTCCACTTCCATTCTATCTATTGTGAACTGGTGCTTATCACCCGGGGCAGGATTTGATCGCCCTCGTCGTTCAGGGTGGAGGCGGAGGGATCGCCGCCTCGTCACACAAGATCAAGAGCCAGCAACTCGGCGGCAACATCATGCTCGCCGGGATCGTCTTCCAGTTCATCGCCATCTGTGTGTACACCGCGCTCGGCGCCAACTTCCTGCGCAACTACAACGTATCTACGCCCGTGCGCCCCATGGTCTCGTCCGCGGAGCGCGGCGCGCTGGACTCGCGGCTGAAGCTCTTGATCTCCGCGGTCGGGTTCTCCACGCTTGTGCTGTTCATTCGCTCTATATTCGTATCGTCGAGCTGGCGGATGGCTGGACTGGCAAGATTATCACGACGGAGATTTATTTCAGTAAGTCTTATCTCTAGAGCCAAGGTCCACTCGGCAGATCTTCGTGCGCATCTTCAAAAGGGGGGCTGACCTTGATTCACAGACATCCTCGACGGTGGGATGGTCACGCTCGCCATTTTCACCATGAACATTGCCCACCCTGGGCTCCTTCTCGGATCGGAGAAGAGCACAGAGAGAGCAGCCGTGGGGACGGTTCGACGGAAAAAACTAAGGGGCAGCTCGGAGAGCTCCGTCGTGTAGTTTGCCTCCTGATTACTATTTCCATTAATTAGCCTTTGCAGAGTTCCAACTCGCACCACGGACATAAGCAGACATTTGTACAGCATACGTAGTTCCATTAATATTGGGTTTGATAATTTACTTTGTTCATGAAATACGTTCGGGGAAAATTCAGTCGAAGTCTTTCTTGGAGATATGAAGGTATTTCCCATGATATCTTATCCACGCCTGAAGCGTTTAAACCTCAGCGCCCCGCTTGATCTCCCGTCAGCAATTTCGCAATCGGCTGGTCCGCAATAGCGATTCCGATCTGGTGTGGAACTCGCGGCACAATCCTCGACAGTCCTCCCCAATGAAGAGTAGCCTGAGATCAACAATGTTAATGAACATGAATTCCGAATGCGCTATCAAAACTCGATCTACGGCGCTTAGTCGTACGAGGTAGTGCTCTCGTCGCCATTCTTGACGAGTTGCCAGGAAGCCCGGCCGGAAATGTCATTGAACCACCTGAATCGAGATTTATTGAGAAACTAAACGTAGAAAAGCCTTACACAGACCTGGTTGACATTCGGACCCTTCGTCGTCATAATTTCGCTCCCGGCCCGCGCCAGCATGGTAGCGTAGGGTAGATGGAACAGATCCGCGAGGGTCACTTCCTGGTGACGAATATGATTCAGAAAAGTGCCAGGCAATTATGGGACGCAGGGACATACATTGCCGGCGAGGTACTTGTGTTTCGCGAGGATAACCTCGTAGGCATCGAGCTTGGCCGAGAGACTCTCAATGAGAGAGTCGAAGACGGCTTTATCGGGGACCTGGCCCAAGATCCTGGTGGTGTCAAAGACGGAAGTCAGGGACAACTCCGTGGAAGAAAAGCGGGGAAAGCAGCGCACGCACGGCTTGAACACCATCTCAGCAACGGCCTTGGAGGCGAGCGGCTCAAAGGTGCAGTACTCGATGGACGCGGCTTGCTCGAAAAGGGCCTTTTCCTCGATGCCCATGGGGATGAGCGGGGTTCCTTGATTGGTGTACTTGTCGGCGATGTAGCGGCAGATCGCACGGCTCTCGTACAGGATGAACCCGTCATCGTCCTAAAATCATCTGGTTGAACACGAAACCAACGGCTCACGAGGGAGAAAATAAACAGACGCACGATGTAAGGTACCTCGCCAAACGGCTGTTTCTCGAGATGAGCAGCAGACTTGAGCTCGGTCTTCGCAGCGCTAATGGGACGAACTGGAACGGGACCTTCTTCTCGAGGAGAACAATGGCGACGCGACGAGTGCAGGTGGAAAATGCCATTCCGTGAAGTTTAAGAACCATTGTTGTGTGTGGTGTAAAGAGGAACTTGAGAGTTGTATGGTATGTGTGTCCTGTAATGCCGCGCGTCCCTTTTATACCTGGTATGCTCACAGTGCTTGTTTGACCGCTCGAACTGAACACACTGAGCTTACAGAACTGGCTTACACGCAATCTTTCCAAGAATAACTGTTGTCAGCAGTGTTATGAAATGGGCGCCTATTTCTCAGAGTCATTGTTGAGATTCAATAATCCTTTCGTCTCCAATGAAAGCCTATTAGTTCCACAACCACTACTCTCAGAGCCGGCCTCCAAAATGTCTGTACAGCAGTGGGCCAACAAAAGGAATAGTGGAACCAGCCTTCAAAGTTGCGGGCGGTTTTCGGGCGGGCGGCGACTAACGGACGGCGGAAAGCGGGCGGGAAGCGGCAGGTGCGGCAGAGTAAGATAGATGAGTGGAGGAGCTAGAGCCCGGTGAGAGAGCAACCCAGGCCAGGAAGAAAACGGGCGAAAGGCTGGTAGCCAGCGCAAGCCGCGGGAGCCCGCCGGAGCCGTAGTGTGCGGTGAACAGCGGGCAGCGGAGTGGACCAGGATGGCGGCAAGATGGGGGCAAAGCGAGAAACCAAGCGGAGCAGGCTGAAGGCGGGAACGGCGGCGGCAACGTGGGATGCAAGGTTGCCACAACGAACTTGGGTGGCTGAGGATTCTCGTATGGGCTACGTTACGGTCATGGGAAAAGAAGGATATTTCACTCGCCCGCAATTTAGATGGGACTCTCGTTCAGAACTCGAAGTTCCTCATCGCCATCCTTCAGAAATGCGGCGTCGAGTCCTGCATCACGCAGCATCTATATCTGGGCCTCTACCACGAGCGGAACCTCGTGTTTGAAGAGATTTAGCGCATTAAAGAGGCGGAAAACGGCCAGGGGCAGTGATGATTCGGATGGATTCGGGACCGCGCCATGGCGAAGAGGGGGTCCTGGTCGAAGATCTTTCCGGAGATGCCATACTGAATAGATGTGAGGTTGGGACAGAGGTCGGAGGGTGAACGGGATATCGTCAGAGCATCGACGAGGGCGGCTGTGACCTGGCCGCGTTCCGCCGAGGGCCTCAGAAGGAGATGTGTGAGGGATGGAAAAATTCGGAGGAGGCTGATGAGGGCGTCTGAAACCGTGCAACAGCCTAAAACCAATTTTGTTAAGGCGCAGGATGAGCGTTGTATAAAAGGGAGAACAGCGTCGATTGGGGTAGGGTAGTTTAACCAAGTAAATAAACTGAGTTCCTCCAGCGATGGTGCTACGAGGTGACAGAGTGGATCGCCGAGACTAACGGAAAGAAGACGAAGGGAAGGAAGCATGAGCGGATCGTTTTCAGGCACCCAACTATCACCCTCGAAGTAGAGAGCGCACTCGACAAGATTGGGGGCATCTGAAGGATGTTGAGTTGACGCTCCGCAGTAGAACGACCTCGTAATGTGTGACCTGTGTCCATGGTAACACAAGAGGCGGAGAGCTTGACCGATGCTTTCGGTCCGTATGAAATACTGTACGCAAATTTGGAGCATCGGAAAAAAACCCGCAGACCGTCGCTGAGTTCCAATTGCCGCCCACTTCCAATTTTTCGAGCCGTTTGAGTCTGCCTTTGGTGAGGTTCAACATATCCACCAGACGTTCGGAAAATAAACCGCTCAAATGCACAGTCCTCCAACGGCTGCAATTTTGAACCATCAGCTCCAACACTCTATGACGGTCGCCACTAGAACCGCCGTGGAAAACGATTTCAAGAGAAGCATCGGCCGCACTGATGAGTTGAAGATTTATTTCCTCCAATGAAGCCCGTTTATGATACGAAATTTCGATGTAACGCCAAAGATGATAAGAAAGTGGAGAATGTCTCCAGAACCGAGATACGAGAGCAAGCGACCATGGAGGCCCGTTCACTGCGGCTCCATCGAACTGTCGGATCCTCGATGATGCCACGGACATTATTTCGGATATTATATCCGAGGGTAGACGGCGGATGGGAGATGTGAGAGCCCTACACAGGCGAACGGATTTCTGGGTTTCTTTCCGCTTTTGAATAGGCTGCGTCGGGGTCGCTTGAAAGTGCTCGATACGGGCATTCAAGGCGGCTAGGCGCTCCACCCCCACGGAGATGATTTTATGAAGACTAGAGAGGTCGGAGTCGAGAGGAACGTCGTTGCTCGTTATGAGGTAAGTGAAATCAGCTAAGTCAAGTAACACTGGCAGGTCCCTAGGGACGACGCTCTAGTAGATCCACATTTTGAGCACAATTCCATGACAATGCTACGGAGAAGAATATGAGGTTCTTTTAGAGGAGATGAACGATCTTTCGCACCAGCAGAAAACGATGGTGTAGGGTCGAAGGGTCAACTGGTGCCGCTGTGGATGCACACGTGGGTGGGCGCTCTTCGTGGGCGTGCGCTGCCGAAGGTGATCGCACGGGTGACGGCGGAAATTGCCTCAGCCCCTGCGTATCACAAGGTGCTGGATGCGAGGAATATTTGCAGGATTGACGACGATGGTGCGGGCTCCTGCGCTATCGTACATTGGGAGCTGCATCCGCGAAGTATAGACGTGGTGAGGAACACGACCGCGCGGCAGCGATGAAGCGGGGACAATACACTCGATGAAGACGGTGCTGCGCAAGATCAGATGCTTATCGTACGAGGGAGGACAAATAACATACCAGGGCAATGTAGGGCCTGGTTAACGCATCGAGGGGTGCGATTAGACACAATTCTTGAGAAGAACGATTAGGGATTATCGTGTGTAGAGCCGATAAATATTTAGCCACTAGTATTTGTATCCTTGCGCAGCGCAGACAAGTAAAGCGAGTAGGACTTGCATTAGGCGACGGGCGCGGGTATATGTCTTGCCTCTGGTATTGCATTGAGGAATCCTCGGGCGGTGGTAGTTAGCGGGAAAGACGATGCCGGATTGGACAAGGTCAAAGAGGATTGACGAAATGGGGAGATAATAATCGGTTCCGAAGGGGTGGAGACGCCTGGCCTACGAGCCAAAGCAGCGAGCAGAAGTGGAAGACGTGGCGATGCACTCACGTAACATCGGGCCGTGATCCGTCTCTGCACTCTTTCTCGACCACCTCCGTCTTAACAGGACCCACCGGAGAAATATCCGTACTTATCATCGTCAGGCTGGCGAATTTCTAACATGCCGCACTCTAGATCAATTCGGCAGCAGCGGCCGACAGCTCTGCAGCCTCTGCTCAACTTCTGCTTCCATTGTTCCAACACCTCGAACACACTCTACGCAAGCAGAGAAAGCTCTTTCACGCAGCCACGATACTCGAGGCTGCCCTCCTGCCGTACCGTGAGGCCTTCTTCGATATTCCCCTGAGCCTCGCGAAGATAGACGGCGTGGTCTACTTGAATCGTCACCACACAGTGATATCTCTCACCGACTATTCCCCCGGGACCTCATGGTCGACGTCGCACACAAGGTGGTTCTGATCCATACACACCACACCCCTCAATTGCAGTACACACACCCTGAACTCACACCTCGATTCCTCATGTCATGTATACGACGGGGGGTCCAAATACTGACGCATCTCCAGGGTCAGCGTATCCATCTGCGCCTGTAACACCCGCAACCTCTCGTCCACCGACTGCTCCTCTCCCCGGAACATCTCGCCGTTTCTCGACTCTTCGAGATTTTGGATTTCGGCAGCGAGGTTGTTTCTCCGTTCAGCGAGGGTATTTCCATCCCCCGACAGTAGCTCCTGTTTTGAGCGTCCATTCCTCTCATGCATCTGCGGAGTAGCAGATGAGACGAAAGGTTCCGGGGCTGGAAGAGGAGAATTATGAGTGATCACCAAATTCATACCAAACCAGTCAAACACACACCCAATTGTTCTCTTTCTTTTGTCCGTCTCTGTCGCAAGAGCCAGAATGCGCCCACGAGTAGAGCAAGCAGCAGGCATCCCCCGATTACTCCGCCTACAATCGCCCCAACCGAACTGCGGTGCTGGATTGCAGTAGCACTCGAAGCTGACGGTGCCCCCGTAGGGCCCGTGGCACTCGCAGCGGGAGGGGGAAAGTTCGGCTTGTCCGCAATTGTCGCAAACGACGGCCTGTACGTTATATAGTCGATCCGCGCCGCAGGCGGCGGACTCCCCACGGCGTCCACGACCTTCGCAACAAGCGTGTGGTTCCCCGTTTCTGCATCAAATGGCGTGGTGAAGTACACAAAATGCGGCTTGACTAACAGGTCCGCTCCCGGAGTGAATACGTTCGTGGTGGTGTTTCCATCGAGAGTGAATTCCATTTTCAGGAGCCAGTCTGCCTGAGCGTCTACGACACCTGGGGTGATTCCAGATACTAAAAGGGATGTTCCTGCGTTTGACGATAAATTCAAGTGCACTGAAAAAAGAAATGTGTGTGTATCTACTCACCAGCAAACTGGAATGTGAATGATGCTCCAACACTGCTGCTCCGATGGGAGGTATTCGCATGCGGCGACATGTTTGCAGTGAAGGAAACATCCTTCGGATTTTTCAATGTCGCGTTCTCATAAGCCTCAGGTGTCGGAATGAGACATGGCACCGGCATCGTGAAGTTATCCTGCGCACTCCAGCTTCCGTCCCAGAAAATCTCGGGACTGGCATCGTCCACGATGATTGTCTGGCCCTGAAAGCTGGTCGAATTACTAGCCGTGACGAGTGCGTAGTCAATCATGATACCGTTCGCGTTGCTGAGCCCAAGTAGCATCTGCCCAGGCGCAGGTAGGGTGCCAGAGGTGTAGAATTGGCCACCAAAGGCTGCAGACGGGTACATGTACGGATGGTAGTCCTTGGGCTGCGCGATAATATCCTTGTCGGACCAGGATCAGCGATCCCAATGGTTTGATTATACTGGCTTGGCGGCGTAATTCCGAAGAGTGACACCGAGGCTCCTGGATACAACGTTACCACAAGTTGAACACAAGTAGAACCGCTCACCTTCGAATTGGAGTGCCCACCCCCAGATTGCACCATCGGTCGCCTGCGGTATGAACACCGACCCGTTGTAGCAGCTGTTAAAACCGGTGTACCATCCCCCTGGGAAGCCCACCGTCAGTGTGTTCTGTAACGAGTGAGCAGGCAGAGCCTGGTCATCGATAATGATGGCGACTGGGTCAGTCATGAGAAGCGATGGGTGCGGCCTGCGGGTCGCAGAAGGTGCTAGAGATGGTAAAGAACCGAGCGAGGGAAAGCCGACGGAAAGGCTGTTAGACGAGCAGTGCAATGATTCGCTCCCGATCATGGAGTGGAAGCAGAGTTCAGTGTTGATGGAACGTAGATAGTCATTGGCTTGCAGTTTTTATCTCTCGGCACGAACCATGGTGGGATTGAATCAGGATTGGTGATTGGCTTGCAGTTTTTATCTCTCGGTCGAATCAGGGTAGGTAAAGATGTAGGTTGAAAATTCCGCCGGATGAATTTGAAGTCTAAGGCAGACCAAGATACAAAAATTTGGGCGAGGCGCACGTTCCATGAAGGGTATTTGGTGAAATCAAAGTCTGCTGTCTCCACCGAGAATATTACTTCCAGATTCGAACTACTGAAATTCAGTAGCTGAATAAATTGGTCGTTCGACCCCAAGCCCTGGCAGTTTCGATACTAAGATTATATACACATCGCCAAAGCTCCAGTGATACGCCTACTCCGTATCTAAGAGCGGAGCTGAACAAATAAGAACAACACCACTCCGTGAGCGGGAGCAGTAAGCGTGGGTGTGCGAGGTGGTCTAAGAAGTCCCAAACCCAATCAAGTACGAGTGGGTGAACGCGAGACGGCGGCGGCTATAAACGATAGAAGATCAATACGACAGACGAACAATACGAAACTATACGATGGCGAGGACGTTGACGTTGGTGTAGGCGTAGGCGTAGACGTAGACGAGACGATGGTCGGAAGAGACAGTGATCGAGGGCGAAGGGCGATACGAAGCTATGCTGATATGCAGATGGGCTGCGGAGGGCGACACGAACTAGCAACAAATGAAATCTATTGCAGTGGGGTGCGGGTCTCTGCCATACATGGTAAAGACGTCAGGCTTTTATAGTAAATAGGAGCGGAAAAGTGAGTAATAGAATATGACATGTAAATATGAGAGCGGGGCCATAATGAGACGTGAAGCACTGCCTTGCGAAAGCTTCGTGAGAATCCCGCTCGCTGGATACGGTAGGTACCATATGGAGCGGGCAATGAGGAGCGGGGAGCACTGCCTTTGCAACGGGTCGTGAGAGTCCCGCTCGCTAGATATGGCAGACGCCATATGGAGCGGGCAACGAGGAGCGGAAGCGGGAACGGAAACGGAAATATGATTAGTAATGTCAACCGTGAGAGTGTGCACAGCTTCCGCTTCCGTCTCCGCTCGTGTATCCGTCTGCAGAGCGGGCTGATGCACATCACCAGTCCCAGCATGGAATGGGATTTTTTCTTTCTGAAAGTTACTTTGGAGGTACGTCTATGGCGGACTTCATGTTGAACGCCGAAGAAATACACTGCAAGTCGAGTGACTCAGGTGCTGCAGTGGACATCCTGGATCGCGTGAAATTCGAACCTTGCAGGCGTGATAGAAATGTTTGACGCTCAGATATAGATACTACGACGTCCTTGTTCTTTTCTACATACTAGTTTTGGCTCCAGCTTTCCTGCGCGTCCGAGTCGGCTGAGCGAGTGACAGTGACACATTGTTCACGCGATCATCACGTCTGCGCGCCCACTTTTCTACATCAACCGTCGAGATCGAGAGTCCGCGCGGGCGTAGCCGGCACAGGTGAGCTGAAGGTTCATTTCATCCAATGATCCCCGTTTAGAATACGCAATTTCGATGTAACGCCAAAGATGGTGATAGGCAAGTGCAGAATGTCTCCAGAACCGAGATACGAGAGCAAGCGACCACGGAGGCCTGTTCACCGTGGTCCCATCGAAACGTCGGATGCTCGATGATGCCATGGAAATGATTTCGGATATTATATCCGAGGGTAGACGGCGGATGGGAGATGTGAGAACCTTACACAGGCGAACAGATTTCTGGCGCTTTTGAACAAGCTGCGTCAAGGTCGCTCGCATGTGCTCGATACGGGCATCCAAGGCGGCTAGGTGATCGACCCCCTCAGAGATGAGGGTATGAATAATGGAGAGGTCGGAGTCGAGAGGAACGTCGTTGCTCGTTATGAGGTGGGTGAAATCGAGTGAGTCTAGTAACGCTGGCAGGCCCAGTACGGACGACGCTGTAGAAGATCCACATTTTGAGCACAGTTCCAGGACAATGCTAATGCTACGGAGAATATGAGATTCTGTTAAAGCGAATGAAAGATCTTGTCGCACCAGCAGAAAACGATGGTCGTGGTTGGGGTCCAAGGGTAGTACACTTTGATAGTGATGCAACACGTGATTAGGACGCGGGTCGAATGATCAGAAAGCCGAACCAAATAAATAACCAATGAAGTCGCCGAAAACACCTTTTTTTGTTTTTCAATTTGGCATTATAATTGTCATTTCATGCAGTTATCTAGGGTCCGTATTTTTTGTTTGCCGAACGCAATCACATTGTGGTGAGGAACACCTTACCAAATAATTACCAAGCATAGCAGGCATGACTCATCCAGTTCTTTATAAGGGACGTTACTACGCAGCAATGCCATCATGTCCGTCAACCTCTCCTCTCGTTCGGCCCTGATCGTTGTTGATGTCCAAAATGGCTTGTCCTCCAATTCGTCTGCCTCCAATGCTGACTGCAATTCTCACAGGATTCAAACTCGTGCCGTACTCCGACATGGAGTTTTTCCCCGAGCTGAACGACGTTATCGGGAAAATATCTTCCGTCATTCAGGCATTCCGGGCAGCGTCCCTCCCCGTTATTCATGTCCACCACGCCGCTCTCGGAGAAGACTCTCCGCTGAATCCCAAACTTTGCCCGGAAGGCTATGCAGTCTTGCCGGAGGCAGCCCCCGTCGGAGAGGAGGTCATCTTCGTGAAGAACGTCAACTCGGGTTTCATTGGGACAGGACTCGAGGCGCATCTGCGCGCGACGCAGATCGACACACTCGTGATTCTGGGACTGACCACATCGCACTGCGTGAGCACCACCACGCGCATGGCCGGAAACTTCGGGTTCAAAGTGTATTTACCGCGAGACGCGACCGCGATGTTCGAGCGCCCGGCGGCACCGGGGAATCACAAGCAGTTTGATGCTGAAACTATGCATGAAGTGGCCTTGTCCGAGCTTCACGAGGAATTCGCTACAGTCGTCACCACCGACGAGGTTGTTCATGGAGTAGAAAGGCTCGCGAAAGTTTAATATCTCAATACTCACTCGAAAAATTGATTCGTTCCAGGATTGAGAAATTGCGATAGCAGGAGCCCAGAATAATGTTGAATCGCGCAAAATATCGACCTTCGGGCCAGTCAAGGTAGCGTACGTATCTGTGTGAGATAATTAATGGCTTGGAACTTATTTCGTGTCAATCTGAATGCTCGTATTCCTGGAACTGGCGACGTAAAGGGTTTTGATGGTGTGGTGCCTTTGGTCCGGGCTACAGCCTCAACCGTCCACATTATGGCTAGATTATGAGTGGAAGATCGGTAGCTTTTTACGTTTTGTAGGGAATGTCCCAAGCAGAATTTTTATTTTGGCCTTCATTTCTCCCTCATGATTATTTTTCCCCCGCCCCACAGCCAAATCATGCCAATTTTATCGGTTCATATTGCCTTTCCTGGCCAGAAATTAATAGTTCTACTCAGGAAATTCTCTAGGTATTCATTTCAGAAGGCCTCTCAATCTTTGTGGAGGCCATACAATGCGTGTGGAAGGCTGCGAGCACCGACGCCGAACAAACAAGGAACAAACAGACATTCGTTTGGCAGGGATTCAGTATTCTGGATCCGGCGGTCGATTTGGACTATATCCCGACACGGGGCCGGCTACGATGTAAGCAATCCTTGCAAACGTCTTTGTCTTTGTTCTCTAAGTGGCACAGAGCAGAAAAGCGCTTTGTTGGGATCAGGTGGCTGTGCGGTTGAACAATGGTTTGCGCTTTGGTTGGATTCTTTGGCATTGCCGCTTTGGGGATGCGAGTCAAAGCGAGAGGGGTGGCATCCCATAAAAGCGGCAGTCTTCCGTTGTAAAAGTTACCGCTCTTTCCGCCCATCCACCGCGAACTTTCGATTCTCCGCCGTTCTCATCCCTTCACTGCAATGGGCAAGACTGTATCAAATAAGAAGGTCTTGCGCCAAAAAGAGCCCAAGAAACCGCCTCGTAAAGCCGGAGTCTTCCGGGCTCCATCGCCTTCCCCGACGCCATCGCTCTCCAGCAGCTTCGTGGCCAAGCCCAGCAAACCGAAGGCGGCTCTACCACGCATCCGGGCTGACCAGGTCACCTTCGCGAAGTTGGGAAAGCCACAGAAAACCGCCCATCGACAAACCGTTCGGAAGGAGCTGCTCGGGGCCGCCGTCGCCGCCAAGAAGAAACAGACCAAGGTCGAAGCATTGCCTGTGCTTGCGCCTCCTCCTGAACCGATGCCACCTCCGCCTGTCCCAAACCTTGAACCCGTCGCGGAACCGTGGGTGCACGTTGGTAACGTACGCGTTCCTCACATACGCATCCGAATCTCGCTGATAATGAGACAGCTTGACCCCGAGGCCACAGCGGAGGACCTTCAAGGGCACTTCGCTGGGTGTGGAGGCATCCAGTACGTCAACATCCGGTACAGCAGCAGCGGGGTGCCTGGCCATCCGCAGCACGGCTACCGCTACGCGATAGTCAAGTTCGAGACAGCCGAGGCCGCCGATGCTGCGGTTGCGCTCAATGGCTCCAACCTCATGGGCTCGGACTATTCCCTCGTGGTACGTCGGGTGTACATCCTCCTCATTTCATCAAATATTCACGTCCAGTCGCAGGTAGAGCCGGAGCTCCTCAATCTTCCCGAGGTCCAGAAACTCCCTGAGTTCCGGACAGTTGCTCAAGAGGGTGTTCTGGTGGGAGTTCCGCGCCGCAAAGCGCGTCCAACAAACAAGCATCAAACAGGTATGTGCTCAGAGGTCTTACAAATCCAGCGGCGTTCTTATGCACCACACAGCGTCGGGTGCCCTCACCAGGTGTGTTTCCGGCAACCCATTCCTTCCGTCTCACAGCTCATTTGCTCTCGTTGTAGCCCAGTTAAGTTGGCGAAAACAAGAATATGGCAAGACAGTGCGGAAACTCTGCGTAAGAAGCGGAAGGAGACAGGGAAGCCTATTGTGGTAGGGGGTGTTTCCTTCACAATGACGTTGGTCTAGTTATACAAGTCTGAGAGGGGAAGACTTTATGTATTATGCCAGTATGATTTATGCACCAAACTATGCGATCTCTCTACTACTGCCTTGAAGTTGATGGCGCTTGCCTGCCGGCAAATACTATCAGCTGAGGTCCTCGGATGGCCAGTGCCTTATAATGTCGACCGGCCCATACTTGTGTGGGAAATTCAGACCTGATAGTTTAGACCCATTTCTGAGGTTCATTTGTGATAGCTATTCCGCGCCAAATTAAATCGTTCTATCGAGGAGCGATCACCAATCCGGCAAAAGCCGCCTCGAAGATCATATCGTCCCCTATCCCCTGTCTCACTCTTTCAGACCTCTTGAAGAACGTTTTTTTGACTTCCTCAATGGCAGGCTGTTTTGTACCACTTGCGAGCGATATTTGCTCATCTAGTTAACTCGACAGAGAACCGTAACAAAACTCTCGAAATCGACGGTAGAGTGCGGGTCCTTGGTCATGAACGGATACGTCATTCTTGAAGGTGCGCCATTGGAATTTTGTCCTATCTTATGTCGGCATTGATATTCCACCAAGGGCGTCCATGCAAGATCGTAGACATGAGCAAGTCCAGAGCGGGATATGGCTTCAAAGTCCATATCGTGGGCATCGATGTGAGACCTAGCGCCTCTTAGTCCTGTTTTCGGTGCTTATCGTCGCATTTGCAGATCTTCAGGGGCAAGAGACTGGTACATCCGTCCCTGTCCACCAGCCCTGCGCAGCGCATTGACTCCCGCACAGGAGGCCATCGAGAAGTCCACGTGTGAAATGGAAGTTCCAGTGGTCGAGCACAAAGAATACGAGCTGGTCAGTTTTTTCCGGCTCTCTTGTCTCTGTCTCGCAAGGTTGAATTCCGGCCAGATAACTGTGGAAAACGGCTTCCTCAAACTCATGACCAAAGATGGCACCATAAAGGACGATGTGATGCTCCCGGATTTTGGTGAGCTGGGGAAAGAGATCCAGCAGGCCTCAGATGAGGGCAAGACGATGTTAATCACTGTCCAAAGCACGGCGGATGAGGAGGCGGTGTGTGTTTTCGTTCCATTCTGTTGGCTGGCTTTAATTCCTTGCCTATAGGCAATTCGAATGAAGGAGGCGTCTCAGGAGTGAAGATAAAGCGATGACAGTTGATGACGTTGCAATTCGAGCCGTAAATATACGCAAAATTCGAATTTAAATGGAAAGGTCCAATCTGGCACCACCATGATTTTGATTAAATAACTGTAGCAGTTTCTGAATTTCCCACTTGCAGAACCGTGAAACAACTTTCCGGTACTCGCACTTTAGTTGTTTGGTTCGGCTTGTTGAGTATTACGCGTACAACGGATCACGTGCTAACTCCGCTCTTGATTACGACGACCGAACGATTCGCGAAGGCTAGTTTACCTGCCGCACGGTAAGTTTCCTTTCTTCAATGTATCCAAATACTTATCTTTATACCACAGAGATGACTCCGCTACAAGTCCCTGAGCTAGTCCGAGAGATTGCAGTATTTGTCGAGAAATCTCGAGATCTCTCTCAGTTTGCGCGGGTGGACCGGTTTACCCATGCTGTAGTGACACCGTGTCTGTTCCGTCACATTGAGATCCCCCATGACTCGATCGAGTCACTCGCTGTGGCATTACGCACCCACCCAAACCGTGCTGCGCCTTGCAGATCTCTGACAATCTGCGGCCCTTATCACACAAAGCTCGCCGTCCTGAATGATAACTCTCTTCACCAACTTCATCTTGATCTCATTACTGTTCTTGGCGCCATTTCCGCTCATGGGCAGCTGGTCATTTTGAGATGGAGTAACCGGGAGTTTAGGGGACGGTGGGTGCGATACTCGGAGGACGTCTGGACAGCGATCTTCTCTGTGTTGGGTCCCCTGCGGGAGCTCGAGCTCCATGTCCCCGAGTCAGAAAAGTTTTATTTGGTGTGTCTCCACCGTTTGAATGGTCACCAGCGACTCACTTTCGTCAGTACTCACTTGCACGCACTCGTTTTTCTCAACTACGAATTCTTCGGCTTTTATTACCTGGTGTACATGGAGGGGATATTGCGCACCTTCAAGAGATGCTTGAATCCCTCTCTGACCTTGAGGAACTGGTCTTGCAATTTCCATTATGTTGCGCTCCCAGCGGCATCACTCTTGGCTCAACCCATCCCCACCTCAAGTGTTTGTCGCTGACCACCTGCCAGCTCTTTGACGAATCCGACTTCTTGGCGCGACACCCAACCATAGAGCGCCTCTTCCTCGACTCGGAGCAATCGTTCAGCGGTGGCTCATCTCCAAACATGCTACGGGCAGTCAATATTGACGAATCCTCCTTATTTTCCTCTCCCACCGTCCTAGATTCTCAAATTACACATCTCCGTCTTCGTGAGATCGCAGAGGACATGGATCCCGGGCTCCCTGCAGCGATTCGCGCGGTCGCACAAAGTCTGCGTTGTCTCGAGCTGGAAGTCCAGGGCGGCTTCAAAGATGACCAAACCGAAGAGCCGAATGTCACCGTCAATATCACCCATCTTCTCCGGTCCGTGCCCGCCCTCGACGAACTTGGGATCATCTACCACAAACGGCCGCCTCTACCGCCGAATTGGGCTTCCAACCTCCTCGTAAGCTCTTTTTTTTTTTTTTCGTGCGTCGCTATTCACGAGCGCGCCAGACCTACGTCCTCGCCGCCGTGGATCCCGCGCGCCATTGCGTGCGCTGCGCATCTACTACAACGAAACCCTTCCGCAAGAACGGCTTGACGACCTCGGACCGCTTCCGTCGCGGCTGAAATATATCGGATGGGACACCGACGCTACATCCCTCATCCACGTAGTCGAGAGACGAGGCGATAAAAACGGCGTTGGAAACACGTTGACTCGGTCGCCAACGGATGACTGGACGGCGCAGACGGTTCTCGGTTTCTTTGGGGAGTCTTTCGGGGAGCCTTGATGTGGAATTAATTTGCATTCTGATCTCAGTTTTGCGTTCCTGGGATTATTTGTGGGCGGTTCTAGGCCCCCGGTCACTACCTTTTGTATCGGTCCGCGATAGAGTAAATCAACGCCCTAAAATTGCTCTTTCTCGGTCCTGAATATAGAGTAAAACAGTCCCAGGAGATGGCAACACCGGTCCGTCATAGAGTAAAAGATCACCCCGGTGGGAATTTTTTGAGATATGACTGAGGTAAAATTGCGGAAGGAAGCTTGAAAACTGTACCTATACGCCCAAATTTGAACCCAGAGGTGCAGTTGCCGCGGAAAGAGGCTACTTGCAGCTCAAAAACAGGCTGGAGAAGAAATTTAGAATTCTTTGTTAATTTTTTGACCCCAAATGTCCGTCCTCAATAGAGTAAATCAGCCGTCTGAGGCCCAGTTTCATAGAGTAAATCAACGAAAAATTTCAGAGAAAAGCGGACCGCCGCGAAAGGTAGCCGGGGGCCTGCGGTTCTTCCCTTTGGGTTTATGGTTTGCTTAAGTCCTGAAGGCTTCTTCCACTCAGTTCGGCGCTGACGGGGTGTCGTGACCTATTTCATTTTTCTTCGCGCGTTTATTTTTAGGCGTGTTTCGTGTCAACTGTTTCTATATAGTATTTGTTGTGACCTCTGACCGGGTCATCGCCCGATCGGGTAGTGCATCGCCTCCAGGTCATCGGGTTTCAAACTCCGCTAGGTGGCTGCCGAACTCACTCTCGCAGTGGGTCACAGCTTTTCCTCCTCCGCCGATCGTCGCCTCCACTGCGGTCAACGCCTCTTGGGTGAGCACAGTCAATGATCGAGCCTCCCGGTTAGGGCAATTGATGGTCCTTCAAACCTCCCGATTCCATTAATGGTAATTTTCTCAAGCGTTCTGATAATGTTCTGTTCCTTTCGGGGCCTTGACTCTCTCCTCCTTAATCAATCCATTTGGCTGTATCAACTCTCGAATTAATTTCCCAAACAACTTCCCTTCCCAAGAGCAAGTTCAAGTTATTTCTTGTCCCCCGACCTCATCTTCTCGCCTTTCCGGACCCCGGACCCTTGTGGTGCGAACATGCACCATTCAATTTCCAGCACACCTGACATATTATCCTGTCCTGAGCTACCCATGAATAATTATGGCTTGAAATCTGGCTCTTTCTTCTGCTGGACCGGCAAAAAACATACTAACAAAATT
>JARJLF010002843.1:0-27845 GCA_029378395.1 Mycena leptocephala
AGTTGGGCAGTTGTCTGTGTCGGGTTAACACTCGGCCGAGATCGTAACCGCGGCGCCTTCGGCTTCGATTTGATTATCTCCCGCTGTCAACGTGTATAATATGTATGCGCCGGACTAAGAACATGGAAGATGCGTACTTACCCGCCGGCGAGAACGCGATGTTGCCGCAGTCTTCATGTTTCCACACCGTGACCGCAAGAAAGTGTAGGGCCCGGGCCGAGTACGAGTCTGGTCTATCGCCTGGATGAGCACGACCGTTCATTTCCATTAAATCCGATGCTGTAACTCCTATTTATATGGAGGGACCGCCCGCTCTATTCCGGTCCTGGGATTTCAAGGTGAAATCAAAGGGTGTGAATTTTTTAATTTTGTCCTTGATCTGGTTGTGTGACAGAATGGCTCCGTCCTCCGGCGGTTGATACTTTTGGGCCGAAGATCCGAGTAACTGTGCTGTCCTCACAGAACAAAACAGAAGCACCGGAGTTTACCAAACGCCGATCCAAATGCATCCTCGATAGCCCATAAGAACAAGGGAGGCGAGATCCAAGTCTGCAGTGGCATATTTGTGATTCACGAGCTGCACATATCAGGAACACAGTCAGCATCAATTCAGCTGAAGTTCAGCATCCAAAAATCGGCTGATAGTAGACGGCGCTCGAAAGAGCAAGAGATGCAGTGTAGGGAAGTAATGTCACAGGAGAGAGCTGTTTACACAACAGAACACAAAGCCTGGGTCTGAATGTAACGGCCGGGCAGAAGGGCGAGAACTGGCATGGCGGAGCAGAGCAAGAGAGAACGGCTGTTCCGGGCCGAGATGTTTGGTGATGCGTGACCGCATCGCCACCACTGTCAAGACGCTTGCGAACAACTTGCGAACAACCTGCGAAAAAAAGCAAGCCCAACTCGACCCGAACAATACTAACTGTTAACCGCCACAGCCATCTGAGCAAGGGTCATGCCTGCATGTGCGCAGGACAACTTTATACAGTTGGCCTTCAATTCATTTCGCCTTTTCAGCTTTTGCTGATCTCGCCGCTCGGTGAGCGGCAGGTCTCACCGGCAGGCAAATGGAGTCCCTTCCGAGTCATCACCACGTCGCCGTGTTGGTATTACGGTACCACAGGGCATTTGCGGTGCCGCCTGATACGCCACCGTGGCATTAGTGCACCCGGGCCAATCTACTTCGCTCCCGATACTCTGCACTTCATCGAAAATATCTGGCGTGAGTAGCAATAATACCTAGATAAGCTGGTGAGTGCTCCAGAGCTCTTCCCACTCACTCCCGGTGATGCCGCCCCATTCCTCTGACATCCTCGACAATATTGTAGACTACACCGCGGTGGCGGCAAAAACCCTTCAAGATATCGTTGTTGTAACACAGATCCCCTTCCTCGACGGTGTTTGCACGCTGTCCTTGACAATAATTCTCATCGTGCAGGTACGGCAGTCTAGATCTGGATCCGTATCGAATTACCTCTCAGTTCTCATTTGGAAAGCAGACTACCAAGTTTCAGAGGGAAAGATGCATCCGGATCCTAGAGGAGATTCATCAGGGGCTATGTGCACTCGCCGGCTTGTGCATCCACTCGGACGACATTCGATCTTCGATCTTCGATGATGCTTGACCAAATCGCCCAGTATGCGCTGTAGGTGTGATGATCACCGTTCATCGGATTTATGTTCATCTACCTCGTAGGACGCTTCAGAAGATCCATATGTGCCTGAAGGCCCTGCGAGAAGCGGGGACCCTCAAGCGGTTGTTCAGAAAAAGCGAAATTGCAGCACAGTTAGATAGTTGTGAGCGAGAGTTAAGAGCGGCGTCCGAGCTTTTCACAGTAGGCCCCCATAAACACGAACGAACCCAGCCTGAGGTCTGCCTCCACAGATGAAGTCAGGAGTCGGAATTACGACCACTCTCGTTGGGCTCAATATGGATACCGAGAACCGCCATCAGGAGCTCCTGGAACTTATCTCATCTCTGAGTGGGTCAATTAATACCGCATCTTCGGTGGGCAATTGTGCCATTTTTTCATGCCATCATCTCATATGCCATATGGCTGCTTAGATCGGTCGGAGCTCATTGGATACAAGGTGGAGACGTTCACTATTGGGCAATTCTCAGCACTGATTTGACAAAGTTCTGGGTCCCTCTCTTTACTGCCTGCGTCGCCGAAAATATTCCACGGCCGAGATTCTGAGCTCAACGATCTCATTACCACCCTCCTCAGTGATCCTGCCCGCGCAGCCATACTAGGCCCAGGCGGAATGGGAAAGACTACTCTGGCTACCGCGGCGGTTCATTATCCAGTAATCAAGGAAAATATCCTATTAGTCACTTCATTTTGTGCGAGTCGGCCACCACCTGTGGGGACTTGGCCACCACTATTGGTTTTCATTTGGGGCTTGACTCCTCACTTCATATTTCCAACGCGATTGTCCAGCACTTCGGACAGTGTGGTCCATGCCTCGTTGTGCTTGACAATTTGGAAACCCCATGGGAACCGTTGGAATCTCGTGGGGAGGTCGAAGAATTTATATCATTGTTGACAGATGTCCCGCACCTTGCTTTACTGGTGCGTCCACTTTGCTCCTTTACCTTTCGTCCAGCTCTCATGGTTGTAGGTTACAATGAGAGGAGCTGAAAGGCCGGCAAAAGTGAAATGGAGTCGACCATTCCTTCCTCCCCTAGAGCCGCTTTCCAGCTCCGCCTCGCGCCAAATATTCGTCGAGATAGCAGATGAACCTGGCTTAGGAGAGGAACTAGCTCTAGACGACTTGCTCGAGTTATCAGATAGCCTTCCCTTGGCCGTTAATTTGATGGCTAACATAGCTGCAGTTGAAGGATATTCGGCTACACGATCTCGTTGGCAGGTTGAAAACACCGCGCTTCTTTCAGATGGAGACGACAAACGATCAAACCTGGAGAAATCCATCTCGGTATCGCTTGGGAGTCCACGCATATCTGCGTTGCCGCATGCAAAGGATCTCATCTCCCTGCTACACCACCATTTGGGAAAGGTGTTGAGAGAATGTTTCGGGCGTAATGTTGGTAAATAGTTGTCCAAACGTCGTCACGATGTCGCCGAAACATGGTGTAAATAAAAAACGTCGAATCCCACAAGGCTTCTATAACCTCACATTGTGCCAACGTTCTGGTGAACCTTTGGCAGAGGTTTTTGAGATGTTCGACCGATCTCCATTCCAACCCCCAAAAAAAATTCGTTAAACAATGCGGCAGCCGTGTTTTAAATGGAACAAATGACATTATAAATCTACTAGGACATCGTGCAGAGATGAGGAGTTTTCGGATCAGGGGAGAAAGGACGTAGTGGCTGCTGCACAGACTAATTGGTAGTCGAGAGATCGACGAAGGGAGTTATAAACTTGGCAGTGAATACCGAGTAACAATTGTGTGAATTGGGAGCTCAAGTGGAGTTCAAGGAATTGAAGAAGAGGGCCTTGACTCTTGAGAGTACGAGGAGAATAGAATTTGAAGAAGTCTTGAGACTTGAATATGTTTGAAAATAGGGGATGTTCTCACGCTGCAACCATCATGACCAACAGGCGCCGGGAGGCTTCCTGGCGCAGCCCTCGTATTCAGCACCCTTTCCACTGGAGAAACACTATGAAACACACTCAGATCTCTTGTCTGCACATCGTCTGCATCTCCAATCCTTGCTCGATTCGGCCCTCGCAACGTTGACGCTCATCCATGACATTGCACCACCTACGGCACCGATTCTGACTTCACATGCCACGGAAGTCCTGCAGGCTCTCCTTCGGCGAGCTCTGATCCCTACCCCGAGCCCCCATTCGACCCCTACAACAGCTCCTACACAGACCTGCACCCCAACCAAAAATGCCACGTACGCTGAGGCTATGGCAGGCACCGCCACTGATACCCCACGGGCCGAAACACCGTTACCCTCACACGCTCCTCCCGCTCCGGCGGAACGCCAGCGACATGTCGTACGGCCTGACAAGAGGTGGGCGGGAGAACAAAAAGTGATATCATGCTCCAGATGAAGTCTTTTGTGTCCTAGACATGTTTTCTGAAAAAAAAAAAATTTTATGTTCACTGGTTGTCTCTGGCTGAGTGGGTGAAACCATCATTTCACCTTTATCTCAACCAATACGCATCGTAAAAATACGGGGGAAAATCCACTGCATGGGTCAACCTACCTTGTAGGGGGGTCTAGAGTATTCTCGGGGCTTCGGTGCTGTTCTTTCGAGAGCTACGAGGCTCACATCAGATGTATGCCCATAACGGGCGATGCGATCAATATCGGACTTGCACCGCAACACGGCCGAATTTCGCCGAAAAAAATAGATAGCGAGCTCGAGAGGTAGCAAGAATGGGGGGGCCTAAGATGTCAGGGAGTTTCTCTTCATTCGGGAGAGCGAGCAATATTGAAAATACTGGAAGTCCGGTCCGATCGCCGGAGGGAGCATGATATTCCAAAAGACAGGGGCGCCCACCTCTTGCGGCCTGATCTTTTTTTCCGCCTGGACCTCGAAACAATCACTTCCAATTCCGATTCACAGCCCACACCAGGAGATATATTTGCCGCGGTGGAGGCAAAGGGTGTTTTGGGCAATCTCAGCCTTGACAATGTTCGATGGACGCAGGCTGGAAATTTGGCATGCAGCTTCGTGCATGATGGGAAGTTCAAACCTGAGGATGCTATGGCCAGGGCTCCAGTTATCTGGGGTATCTTGGGCCCACTTCTCGGCTTTCCAGCAGGACATCCATGCCCTCGAGTCGATACCGGAGATCCGTGGCACTCTGTCGTTGTTTACAACGTCCCTCTGCCGTCGCCGTCGGATAAAAATCCTGTGAAATGGTTGCGAAAGGGCGGCTTCACTGGGAGCATCAGATCTGGGACGGAACTTGGCCAAGATACACAGAGGAAAACTGCGGCATTCCGCCTCGCCCTGTCCTCGCGAGCAGATGCTGAGACGGCAGTGAAGGATGGAGTCCTGCTGTTCGGTTCTCGGTGTCGTGTCTCCCATTATGTCGCTCGACCCCGGACGCAAAAACCCAGCGTGTAGCTTACTCATTGGATGGTTCTCTCTATACCCCCTCTTCTGTTTATCGTTCCTCTATCTTTTACCTTATTCATCAGTGCCTACCCTCACCAGAGGCCTTTACCCCCATCATTCTATGCCCTGGACTTTACATTACTTATTTTAGGTCCCGTGGCACTCATCTAATGCGCACAAGCGCCTCCGTCTGTCTTAGCCTGATGTGGGCGGTCAGACATGCTTTCGCGGACTTAGTACATTCACAGCCCCTTGATTTAGACAGTAGCACCGTGTGTAGAAGTATGCCCACCATGCCGTGAGCGGCGAGGGGCAAATAACAGTGATTCAAAAAAAAAAAAAAAAAAAAAAAAAAATGTTTGAAAGCTTGAAAAAGTCGCGCGAGAACGAGCTTTGAAGATTGCAGTATTGTAACTTGGATTTGCTTGGGTCTCCGTGAGCGTTGATTGTTGGCGTTGCTTGGGACATGGACGATTCGCAAAGAACAGGAGCTTTGAGGGAAGACTACGATTTGGAAGTACAGCGTAGATGTGGAGAGGCTGGAATGCGACCCGGGCGTGAAGACAAAGGCAGCTTGGGGCAGTGGGCTCGAAAGGCTTGAGAGGTTCCATGGACATATGGTTGTGGGGGATGGTCTTTTGTCTCGGACATTGAGGGATTGTGACCGTGACGGCGGTGAATAGGATTGGAATATGGAGGTAGTACATACATAGGTTGTTGAGGCAGCATGCACGGAGACTTCGCCCCCCACTGCAAGCCTTGGCTGTGCTCGGCTGCGCCATGAAGTTGCGGGGATGCCCAGTTGGAATAGTGTCGTTCAAAGTTAGCCTTTTCGCGTTCCTTTTCGTGCTCCTTTTCGTCCCCTTTTCGCCATTTTTGCGCCAAAAATGCGAAAATGAAACAAAAAGGAGAACAAAAAGGAGTGCAAAAAGGCCAACTTTGAAACCCCCCCCTCCTGTATTTTCAAGAAGGAAGCCTAGTAGGAGAGTTTTCCTTCTCTTGAACACATTTCGGCAGTCATCGGCAAGGGATCTGCCGTTGAAACTCCGAGCCAGCCGAGCAGGCGATCAGTGCACCCGTGTTGTCTCAGAACACCGTGCACGCGAGCTGCTCCAGTCTTGTGATCAGCGTCTGCACAGTAATATGTCTGCATGTCTCTTAGGAGCTTTAGGTATTTAGCAGGTGCTCTAGCCACTTTTGCAATGGGGGAGTGGTTCCACCGCGAATGGCACTGGACTTCGCGGGTGCCTTTTTACGCGATTTTTTCGGAGAGGTCCAGCCCATGAAATGTACAAATGGTATTCACTAACAATGGATAGTAGCTAATAGGATAGAGAATGTGTGATGAGAAGGTATGGAGGGCCCGGGAAAGGACAAAGGGAATGATGGGATCAAAGTCTGGTGCGGAGTTCCAAATATCGGCAGAAGAAGGAGGACAAGTAGAACGACAAAAAGGAGCATTTTGGCGAAAATGGCCTTGCGAGCTCATTTTCGCCAAAATGCTCCTTTTCGTGGTTCCTACTTGTCCTCCTTCTCGGTTCAGGAAGATGAACAGGAAAATGAAAAGGAGACCAAAAAGGAGCCGAAAAGGAGAACTTTGAACGACACTAATGACTTGCTCAGCATCATAACTCTTGATCCATTCTGCTCGGGCCTGGCACTGAGGCATAATGCATTGAAGCATGTGACAAAGAGTTGAGGACGAGGATAGAAGATGGAGGATCCGGTGGTGTCGGTGGAAGGGAAGAAAGACGCTTTGTGGGCGTCCAACTTGACATCTGTTTGGTTTGATGCGCACGGACCTTCGAGTCCCAAATTGGCGACCGCACCAAATAAATTCAAATGTCACCGCAAGTTTTGCATTCATCCTCAAACACCCTGAGTTTCAGAGTATTGGATCCAAATTGGACCAATTCAAACGCTCGCCACAAGCGACAAGCCCCCAAAGAAAGGCTTTCAGCTTGCTTTTGGTCGCGGCCGACAACTTGAATCCCAAAACACGTTAGAATACTTGCGGATACAATACAGCATATTTCACTTGATTACTTGAAGATACAGCACAGTTCGGTCGGTTCATATCATCTAAACATTTTCCACTATATTTATTCAATGTTTGGACGATGTTCTCCAGACGTTGTGGCAACACATGCAAAACATTTCATTTCCAAGGTTTTCAGAACGTTCAGATGACCCGCTTCAAACGTTTTCAGGAATATTTCCATAACCTTAGTCTTGAACGTTTGGTAAACAATAACCCCGATTGGTGGTGTATCCCTCCTTCCAGACGGAATCAGGGCCGAGGATATCATCGCAGGCAACGTCCCGATTCGTGATGTTCGGCAATGTCAATCTTTGTTGGTGCGCACATCGCTGGCATACATAGACGTCAAGGGACGCATCAGAACCTTAAGTCCTATTCGGGAATTCATCCGGCGTATCTACCCAACGTCCCTCACCCTCTCTCGGCCTCTTCGCACATATTTCCAGGACCTGCTCGAGCTCTGGAATTCGAAGCCCCAACTCCGTTCGAGCAGTCTTACCTCGGAATTGGTTTCATATCTAGGAAACATTAATGAACTCATCCTCGAAGGGCTATTCAAAGAAGAAAAATCGATGTGGACAGGAATCGCATTTGGCATCTTCACCTTGGACTTCTTCTCGGGCATCATGTTGAACGGCGACAGTCCACTTATGCAACGTATTCCTGAAATAATCGAGGCAACGGGCGATGCAGGATTGCGATGGCGATATGCAAGTTGCTGTCTTGCCGAACCAAAATTTAATGGGTTGATAGATCCCGATGCGTTGATCGACGAAGGCGTTGAATACTTCAAATTCGGAACTCAGCCCACCGACCAAGGTGATGTTTTCCTCTTACGCAGTAAATTTATCTTCGACTAATGGCTGAAATCCAGCTATCATTTTTTACAATGCAGCGACAAGGTATTATATCCAGCACAATAACGTCTACAAGGCCACAGAATACAATACATCTGCCTTCGCTTTGGCCCAGCGCGCAGCCGACATCAAACTTCAATTACGGTGTCTGGACATCGAATTCAAGATTTCATATCGATTTGGAAATCCATCCTGGGCAATCGACATTGCGCATCGAGCCCGCAGAATTGGGAGGTTCACTTCTTATTCTAGCGAACATGACTGGATGGCATGGGAGGCCGGGGCGAACAACTACATGGGCAATCTATCCCATGCTCTAGATGCCTGCGAGCAGGCAAAGGAGGCATTGATATCAGTTGGGATGGGAGACTCGGACAAACAGTTACAAGTTCTCGATACCCAGGCAGACGTCCTCTTCAGAAAGACCCAGTATATCGACGCGCGTCAAATCTATGCACAGATTGTCAAGAGGACGTCTCCGACACGCTCGCCTTTGTATCACGCCCATTCCCTTTGCTACATGGCCTACTTGGATTGTCTCACTGGTTATGACGATGCTCACATCCTTGCGAATGTGAATGTTGCGGAAGCTATTTATAAAAACAGTGGCTCCCAAAGACTGTTCCTATGCGCTTGTGTTATTGCCGAACTGAAGCTCCGTCGCGGCGACACCGAAGATGCCAGGTCAACATTTGTGGGGTGTTTATCGAAGAGCCGATGGGCCTACCAAGATGTTACGGGTTTCTGCCTGGCAGCGCTGGGAGATCCGAAATACAGAATGCATGAAACCGCGGACACCTTTCGCTGGGCAATGGTTTGCCTCGCGTTCGAGCAAAAAATGAAGGATCCTGTGGAAACAGTATATGCCCTTCGGCGCCTTGCAGACCTATACAGCATTTTGGATGATGAAGAGACAGCTCTTAATCTGTTTCACGCGGTACTGGAAGCAGCGACAAAGATGGACATATATCGCGTCAGAGCAGAATGCATGCTTGGAATCGGAGATATCATGATTCGGCGCGGCGACGTGACGCAAGCGAAGGAAATGTGGACGGGTGCTCACCCACATTTTCTCAAGGCATCACAGATCAGGCATGGTGCTGCCGTCAAAAAGCGGCTTGGGCAGTTGCCAGCTACAGAATCATCTGCTCTCCCAGTGATGCAAGATGGAAGTGTTGACCACTCAACGGACTCTGGGTCCGCTGGAACGTTGGCCAGCGATGAAGATGCCCTGGAATTTCGGTTGGCAGAATTAGGTACAATCTCGGAAGCACTGACACCATCTTAAACATTTATGTGATACCTCTGGTGGCCAGTTTTTGACAAAATCCAGGTTTGAATTTGTTTAGCTAGGAATTCTTGATTATCAGAGTAATATGCCTCGAGTGACAAGTTGGCCGCCATTAGGCCGAAGTTGTGTTCTACTCATGTCCTGCCTGCTGAGATGGAGCTCCATTCCTCTGAGTATAGACTCATGTACCATGCAAAGATGCGATATAGATGGCTTCTGAGAACTTACGAAACAGAGTTTTTGGGACCTACGGTTTTTTCTGGTTTTGATTTTTGCAACATCCGGAACACCATACCATTCAGGGACATAGACCGAATGGCCAATAAGGCCAGAAGGGCGGTGGAGGGAGGGACGGGGGATGTGACGCCATGAGGGGTGTTGTAGTATACCAATTGCCCCAGACGTTCTGATGTGACTTATCAAACTCCGCCGTATCACTAACAAGATAAGGATCACACCAGAATGTCTGGTTTACCGAGACAACCAGGGCGGTCGAGCTTCGAACAAGGATATTGGGTCGAAAGTCTTTTTCGATCCTCCTGCACTCCCTTTCTTTTTTCATATAGGGAAGGAGCCTTCCATCCCTAGTGGCGGACCGGTCTTTCTGCGCCTATGTCTCACATCCTACGAAGATTCTCTAATCCTTCTTCACAACCTGAGGGATGTTTTTATGAGGCTAATAAAGTCACCAGTTCTTACTTTTCATATTCTGCTCATTCTGTTACTGATGCAGCGCCCTCAATGATTGGCCTCGGCCCACTTGCCATTGTAAGCTTCAGGAGGTGTTTTATAGTAGTTTCTAGCCTCATAAAAATATAGTAAGACGTTTTTTCGGCCCTGCCGGGCCCACGGAATAATAGTGGGCAGCCCAGTGTCTTAAACTGAGCGACAAAAAATCAGTGTTTGTAATAGTTGTGGGCTTTTATGGTTGTATTCACTGCCTGTAAACTCGAACGACTTTTATTTCAATTTGTCTGATTTTCACTCTATGATTCTCGTCGGGTTGCGGGGAAACCTACCGCCTGTGGACAGCGACACACAAAGTCCTGTGGCGCGAAACGTACATCTGCATACTCGGGGTCCCGGACAACGACCTGCACTCGATGATAAACGCAAAGTCCGGTTCGATTCCGGCCAGGATATAATTTGGCGAGACGGTATTTGCTCTGTTTTGTTTATTTATTTTGTGGTTGAGCGTCGGAGTTAGGAATCACTCGCGACCAGATTCACAGCAAATAAATACTTGAAATAGCTCCGAGTCATAAGAGTCAAAAGAGTTTCCGGACGTCGAAGCTTAGACTCAATTGCGGGTTTTCAACGTCATCATCGATACTCTACCTTTCATGTCATCCCTGCCCGATGCGTCCTCGTAGTCCTCGGGTTGGTTGAGCAGGACATTCCATTCCAGCCAACGATGGAAGAGATCTACCCGGAGTACGTGTTACATTTATCCTATTTCGACCACACCAATAATGCCAGATACTCCTGGACCTTTTCATCCAACTCCTCGACGCCATGCCTCCTCACAAAGCCCCCTCGCTCATAGAATTGCAAAGCGCGCGGATTTTTCACAAAACAGTGTACCTTCATCAACACCTCGCCATCCAACCCATGCAAATCTTGCACTTCGGCTGCAACATCTTGTTTTGCATGATTGAGCAGCTTAGTTCCGATCCCACGGCTGTGGAATGACGGGTGCACGGCCATTGAAATAATCTGGAATATTCAACTCATGAGCCTGAGCCTCATTTGTTTAGTAATAACATTGTTACCTCCCCTGGCTTGTACCCATGCTCTGCGTCCCAAGTCGGTCCATACCATGCGATGGATCCCACAACGCGTCCCGCCAGCTCTGCAAGCCAGATGTGCCCCTTGGAGAGCCAATCTTCGAACTGCAACCGTAATTTTCCCGGAGGTGACCCGCCTGGCTCTCCCGGTGCGATATCGCGCTCAAGATTAAAGAGCTCGTCGCCCAATTTGCGTCCCGGAATCGAATAATTGGCGGCGCTGATGGTTGTTTCTGCAAGTGCGGGAATATCCGATGGCGTGGCGGATCGGATGTGCGGTGAGCCTGCCATTGTGTTCCTTGGGTTGCAACCTCTAGGGATGACAAGTGGGCCTTGTGGTACATATATTGGGGCCGGAGTCATTTCAGGTGGCGTTTAAGCGGGACCGAACGTAGCCGGGGGAAGGATCTACAAGAGCGATTTTCATAATTTGAGTTGTGTAATACGATCTCCAATGGTACAACTGATGAACTAATAACTCTCCTGCACCTGCAAATTCGATAAATCCCGAACGCTTCTGCGATACCCCTCGAGTTGTTCAATCTTCGTGACACGCGGAATGGAGGCCGCAATCAGTCTCAACCCATGAACTAGTTCTGCGCTCGCTGACCGCAGCGGAAAGACTCTGACTACGCTGTCATCGCCCTCAAATACCTTTATTGCGTGCAGATGCATGCTCCAATTGCTCTTCATTACCCGCCCAACGTCGTACGGAAACTGGGGCACCACTTCCTGTAGTGATCCAACTCCGATTTTACACCTGCCACTGAAGTAGTCGAACCGCGTGTACGTGAATTCGGTAGCGTCCGCGTGCATGGAGTGAATTATCATCATTGAAATATTCTCCTTGGCCGCGAGGTAATCGTGAAGGACGAGAGCGCGCATGAAGGACCTGTCCCTGGTGCTCAAGTGTGAATCCCCTACGGCATGATCAGTAATACAGATCCAGACACGATAATAGAAACAAACGCACTGATCATACAAATATGCCGATGATCACCGTTTCGCCAATCATTTTTCTGGCATGCTTTTGAACAATAGTTGGCAGTGCAACCGGCACAGCGTTTGAATTCATGTTTGTCGCAGATTTTGTTGCACTTTGTCAGGGTCAACATGGTAAAACCAACCGAACGGCGGGAGAAGTCACCTCGACATTATTGCATGCTCTAGTCGCCAGTAGAGAGCCCGTGTTATATTGTTTCACCACCTGAAGACGTTCCTCCACCAATTCCACAAATCGCCCCCAATGCTCCAGGACCTCTGAATTCTCAAAGACGCTTGCAGGATTTCGATCGCGCACCTCAACAAGGGAGTCTTGTAGAAGAGATAAGACGGAATGATAAACAGTGGATGCAGGGAGAAGACCTTGAAGGAGGTAAAGTAAAGAGGGGAGAGTTTTCGCTATGTTCCTGCTCGAGCTGCAAGAGAACACAGCAGGAAGAAGACCAGCGCGAAGAGCCTGGATGATCCATTTATGGGCGGGAAAAGTGGAGAAGGCTGAAACCAATGCCCCGAAGAGCCCCTTTAGCGCTATCTTCGCATTCGGCTCAGTACTGGAGCTGAGAGCCCGTGAAGCAGTCGTAAGGGCAGTCACAATCCCTTGTGACAAAAGAGTATCTCGAACGGCAACATCAAAGGCTCCCAAAAATACCCCTTCAACGAGGTAGAGAACGCCGATCAGCTGGAAAAGAGTCGCCTGTGTCACGACAGTGTCGGAGTGGGGAACAACACGCTCGATGTGTGATACAACAAGCGAAGCAAAGTCAGTCCGAGTATTACCGGCCCCGACCACAAATTCGTCTAATTTGTTATGGTCCAGGATCGTAAACGAACGCCCAAGGAAATCGCAAACCGAGTCGAATCCCTTGTTGTCGTCTGCATGAACAAAGCCCGACCATGCCCTGCCGACCACAACACAGACACCACCCGCAACGTCGATCAAACTGGATGCCTGCTCATTTCCCCTGAAAAGGCGGAATATTGTCACGTATACAAGGTACGTGGCGGCGCTGGAGAGGATGTCGGCGCTCGGGAGGTTGTCGCGGTAGGCATCCAGAAATTCGATCCACTGCCAGGCATTCGGCCACAGATCAACGAGCGCTGGGGAAGGAATCACCCGCAGGACTCCAAGAGTCGCAATACCCCGCAGACCGGTGAGAGCCTGAGTGACTCGCAAGCGGACGGATTCCACGTGCATGGCAGACAAATCCACTCGCTCGAGCATAGTGGGGATTTCGACGGGGTCTAAACTGGAATAGAATGCAGGGAGCAAGAAAGGAAGATGTTCCGGGGCTATATTAGATATTTCGTCGAACAAGGTGCTTAACGCATGCATAGAGCCATGGGCTGCGGCGGTCGCGCGTTCCTTCGAAAACACAGATTTCATGAGGCATCAGCGAGGTGGGAGTTGAACGGATTTACCCTGAGTGGGCGCGGAAGCTTTAAGAAATTCGAAAGTTGCAGAGATGGATGCATATGGCAAAACTTGTCGCGGACCGTTGGCGTCGGGAAGAAAAAGAGTGGCCGCCCATACTCTCACACGTGCCATGACGCGTTTCGACACGATGACCAAGCATTGCCAAACAAAGACGTTCGAATCATTTTTTTTCCCCGTCGGATTTAAGGCCCTCGGGGTCTCATCGTCTCAGTTTCGGTGAGGTGGCGCCAAACCCCGATATTTGCATGTCGGGAACGTTCTGGGCCCTGGCGGCTTGCGTGAGTAGCGCACAAAGTCCTCGCGCAGGCGCTGATCGTGCTCTACTCTTCTATATACCGGCCGACTCGGCCCTACGCGGCCGAGACCCCGGCTCCATGGGAAAAAATTACGTTCGTGGGTTGCCCTGGTTACCTGGCCATTCGCCGCACCTACCACCCGCGATATCTAGATTCTAAGCGTGATCCATCTCTCTCTGTGCCATCACTCATGCTCAAAGCCACCGCTTGCCGCGCACTGGTATTGCTGCTCCTCTCCACTTGTGGAGCAGATTCGGTCCAAATTCCGTTGGGGGCGCCCCGACCGGCACTTTATAAAACAACTGCAATATCCCCCCTGGTCTCCCCGACCAACTTCGCCGGCTGCAACGCCTCCCAAATATCTGAGCTCAAACAGGCCTTCAAGGACGCTGCGCTCCTGGCATCGAAGGGAATAAATATTAACTCTAACTGGATGGCCTCGTTGGAGTTTTTTGGACCCCCTGGCTACATCGATGGAGGGAATCGAAGTATCATTCAAGGTATAAGGCGAAGTGCGATGAAATAATCTCTCGATTTAGACAACTTCGCGCGGGCGGCAGCGTATCAGCCAAGATGGGATGACTGGCTCAGAAACTCGTATGTCAACCTTACTTGCAACGATCCTGCCGCGCTCTGCAGTCCGACAACATCCGCCTATCATATCACACCGGAACCAAAGCCATATCAACTGCTCGATTTCTGCCCCCTCTTTTTCGCCCAACGATCATTGGAAGAGGCGGTTCAATATGGACGGCAGATCCGCAACGTAGCTACGATCTGCGCAGCTATGACCGCAATCAAGGTATGTAGTGTAAAGCTGACTGCTGCGCGAGTATCATTAACTGCGGGAATATCCACGTAATGTAGGTTTGATATTTCTGCACGAGATCCTGCACCTGGACGCCGTGGGACGGCCACCGAGTGAGTTCACTTGTTTGCGGAAATGATTCCCGGTAACGTTACTGGGTCTTAGGGAGCATGGTTTTTCGATTTTGGCTGTGCATCACATTTTCGTCAGCAGTTTTTGCGTCAGCTTGATCTTTCACCGCCAAGATTCTTCGGCTTTCCCACTTCGGCAGCTAAGCCGATGATGCCGTCTAAGGAGCTCATAATTCTGCTTAGGACATGGTCCGATTCTCTCGCCCTCGTGTTCTCACTGCTCCAGAACCTTGCTCTTGTGTTTGTTTTTCTTGAAAAACACCTCGACTGTATGAGCTATTCCTTGTGGCAAGCACGACTCTAATTTTCGGTGCTTTCCTTCGAGCTCACCAGAACACGTTGATCAATATTCGCTTGAATTATAATGCCTCCAACTACCGAGTGCACATATACTATGCTGCCCTCGCACCTGCTGCACTGGTCCAGAACCTGCTTGGAAGACTAGTATGTCTCATATCCTCGAGACATTGCCTACTTGGCATCCAAACTCTGGACACCTCTGCGCTAGCATGAGCCATCTTAGGCCGAATGCGAGGGCTGTTATGCTCATTCAACAAGCCAATGGTACTATTCATTATATCCCACTCAAAAGGTCTGCACTGAATGCCTTGACCTTCTCGGATTCTGTTCCCGGAGGCGTTCGACCTGGATCAACCTCGCCTCGGGCATTTCGGGCAAGTTACAGATAGCATACGACTCCTTTCGGATATATAAATATATGTGCTTATTGTAAGTATACTGCAAAATTCTTTTAAAAATTCGGAAAATGTGGGAGCAAAGTGATTGAGAAGTGAAGAGGGGGAAAAATCAAAGGTGTGCTAATGCAATTGGCGCCTGGGGCCGCTTGGCGTCCTTGATAATCTGTTTCTTTTTTTAAGTTCATAAACACAATCTAAACTTTTTCCTGTCAGCGATTCAAGAGATCAACTGTAACTATTGCAGACGCTGGTCAGACTGAATATACTTCTAAGCAAATTGGCATCCTAATGCTGCTCACAACTTTGTCCAGTGTATGACATCCACTGCCAAAGTCAGCATGACCTGTGCATCAATCTCGTAAGTACAGAGTTGAAACCTGGATCCGAAAAAGACCCAGATGCGAAAAACATCAAATTATAAGCTTAGTTTTGAAGGGATCCATGTGATTCTTTTTTGTACTACTCTTATAGGGACTATGAACAATCCTATGTGCTAAAAAGTCCCGCCCTAATTATGGCAGGTACGAGAAATCAAAAACATGCCGAAATCGGAAATTGGCGCTGAACCAGTAGTTGCAGGCGTGAAATCATTATTATGAGTGACTACTGTATTTAACCAACAGGTTGAATGCAGACAGGGCACCTTAAGCGTCACCTCTGACCCCTCAGAGTGTTGTGAATCCAACACAAATGACGGGTCCTCATCACGTCACCCGATTTTTCGCATTGGGGTCCACCACCAAAACCGATCACAAAACGATGAGCTCATGCTCCACGACAACGGCCCGAAAAATCTGGAAAGTATTTGTGCATGCAATTTAAGGTAATGGGATCTCATTCATCCACTTCCGAATAACAGATTCCATTCCGTTGAGAAACATGGGGGAATTTAATTTTTTGCGGATCTGGGTTTCAACTCTGTATATGTTTTCAAACAGAAATCCAGCTTGGCATCTCATTTTGGGAATCTAATCTACTGTGATTGAGCTGATTAGCACTCTGGCAATGACCTCCATATTCAAATTTCCTGAATGCTGTACATTGGTTTAAACCTCTCAGAAATTCTGGTCCTGCCAGAACCCTCCGGCTAGTGTTGTCAGGTTCGGGTCGGGCTCGAAAGCCCAGGCTTGGGCCGGGTTGGAGGGGCTTGGGCTCAGAAATATTACGGGCCTGACCCAAGCCCTCAGTAAGGCCTGGGTCGGTCAGGCCTGGGGCCTCATATTTGTGGGGTTGAAGTTCCATCAGCCCACCCGTAACTTCCGTTGGGTACCCACTTAACCCCAAAGCTATGAGAAGCAAAACACAGTTTGAGCATCGGTAAAACAAAGCAGGTACACCTTTTGCTTACCAATACTTCGGGTGGATGACATAACGTACGACCCGGGCTCAAGCCCGGGTCGCGGGTTGTTCAAAATTCCTACAGCAGGTCAGGCCTGGTTGGGCTTGGGCTGGGCTTGAGCTTGAGCCCTGACCCACGTACAACAAAGCACAGGTACGAGCAGTTCTTGTTGTCGGGTCTGTTTATAAGAGACTATGACCCACGACAAAACTACCTCCTGCTTGTTGTTCCTAGGTGTTTGATTTTTGAATGATGGCAGTCCACAAAGTTGCGACTCTGTCATGAACCTGTTTTCTATTTCCTTGTCAACTCAGACTGTAATCATAATTGGTCTCTTATAAACACTCCAACAATTTTGGTGCTCGTACCTCGCATGTTGTAGATCATCAGTTTGGTTTATCCAATGTCTCTCGTTACCGGGCTATGCCGCTTGTCGGCCTTACCTGCTTTATTTACTAATACCGCCCGATTGAACCCGAAAGTCGCCGACATGATGACGACTTGGGATGGGAAGAATACAGTGCCACTGGCCCTTACATTGTAAATATCTTGCCAGAAACAACGACGGGACAATGTAGTGCAGACGGCTAAGAATGGTAGGCTAGACCTGCTTTCCATGGCTGTTTCGCAATTCTCAATAACGTGCTGGGCAGCTGATAGCTATGTGCAATATGCAATGGGTTCGAAGATCTCACGTTCCTCACAATTCAACTCTGACCGTGTCCCATAGCGATATACGTGCAGAAAAGAGTTGGATGGTATGCTCATTTTCTTTGCCGCGAATTCTTTGACAATATGAACGGTCAGGTATCCTCACGAGCCTCGTATCTAAGTAGAGGTAGTATAATGATGGTGACTAGGTGACGTTGGCCGAGTCAGCCCCTTCCCAGGTTGAATTGAATTCCAAAGTGAAGAAGAGCGCACAACGAATGCAGCGCGGAGATTGGCAGGAACACGAGATCAGAACTACAGTCAAACTCCGATACTTGTGCTGCGGTGCCGCCGGTGCGCCGGTATTACCAACCTCCAAATTCCCTGGCAACCCAGTGAAATCCCTCGGATGTCAGACCGCTAAAAATGCGGTAATGCAAATTAGTGTGGAAACCCAGGAATCGTACAATTTGGCGGCTGAATTCGAGATGCCTCGCCGAGCCGTTCTACTTCTAAATCGCAATCAAGCCGGGTCAGTACAACACTCAGATTACGATGAATTTCAATCGTAGATGCATTCTCGGTGCACCAAGTCCCGCCACCTGAATGCACCTGGACTCATTTATTGTGCGCGTACAGGAGAATCTACACAAATGTGCTCGGTCCGGCTCTACGGTTTCTCCGATAAAGGTCAGGAATTTCGAAAATAACGAATCAGTTAACCATATGAACACTCCAATATCTCTATCCCTGCCCTCCTCCAAATCCCTCTCCCTGGGTGTCCATTTCTATCAATTAGCGAGGTTGAGTTTACGGACACTGTCGTCTATCCGGCGGTCTGGCGGGGGTCGAAATGTAACCGGCGCAAGAAGGGCGCGTGACGGATTGTGTTCGGTAGTATGTGACAGTTGCTCAAGTCGTTTCTCCACGCCCGCAGCATCCTTCGTCAGTGATAGCCTGACAAAAAGGGGGTGGGCACCCGCCCATTTCCTTTGCTTGCATCAAGTCGCCACGGTGGAGCATGGTGTCCCCAATTCCGACCATGCACTCCGCTCTGAGACGATGCATTTCCAAAGTTGTCGCACCATGCAGGGCCACGTGAAAGAGGTTGAGCATAGTATCTTCATCGTCCAGGACAGGGTATGCAGCTCCAAGACGCCGAAGAGCATTTAAGGTGCCCAAGGGATCCTTTTTTTTCTGCACGAGTGCGAGGGAAACAACTGCCCAGCTGAAAGTGTCCCATGGCCCGTGCATTCTGTGTTTGGTGTCTCCCAATGTCTCCAAGCACAATTGTGTAACGTCCGGCCAGATACCGCGGTTTTTCGATAGACAGCTGATAAATGAAGCTCGGGCGGTCTCCGTCTCTCCGCGATAGAGTTCTAATTCGGCAGTCAACCAGGAACATACCAAAATCCTCTGGGTACCAAGACTGGAATACACAGCTTCCACAGCTTTGATATTGGAAGCGATCTCCGTCACCTGGCGTCCAAGCAAGATATCTACATAGACTAGATTGCAGAGTGCATTGGCGTGGTACCAAGCGGAGGAGGTCGGAGACGTCTTGTTGAGAATTTGTTCATGGATTTGGCGCACTTTCAGATACTCCCCCCTTTCCATAAAGACGTCGGCCCGACGGTCTAGAATCCCCAGATGCTTGTCGGCGCTCTCCATGCCGACCGATTTGAGTAGTTCGTCTGCCTCGGCACATAGGGCGAGGACCCGGGGTAGATTGCCAATCTGGCGAGTGGCCCAGGCTCCCATTTTATCGAGCCAAAAGCGCTAAAAGAGGGCGAGAACTTCCCAATTTCCCGATATCTGCGCGTAACCTCCAGTACACTGTATGGATTCCCCGATTCCGCTGCATGGGCGATTTCAGTGCTGAGGCACAATAATTGAAGCTCAACATCATTTGATTTTTGTGCCAGTTCTGAGGCGATTTTGTTGAATTTCATAGACGTGTTGAGGTCCTCATAATACCGGCTCGCTGAGTTGTAGAAAGTGACAACTGGGTTTACACTCATTAGTCAACAATGAATCCACCGCAGAACTAAAATTACCTTCACTCGGGGAATGATTCCCCGCCTCGAAGTACTGAACACCCTCTGAGATCAACGCATCAAGGTCTTGGATCCGTGGAAACGACCTGGACTAGAAAGGCGTGTAGTTGCGTATCTCCACCGCAACCCAGCGTCACCCGTCGCTTCGATTAGTTGAGGAAGACGCGGGGCGAGGGACTGTGGCCCTGCAACATCACGCCTGAAAAGTGGTCCAATGTGATGATGCTGTCCACCATTTCCAGTGATGCCGCTTTCTCTTCTGTGGCCAAGTCGTGAAGCACTAGCTCATTTATGTTTCCAAGGTGTGCAACAAGTAAGGGAGCAAGATTTCCGGAAGGAAGCTGCAGGTTCCGAGATTTCCAAAGTTGAAGCAAGCCCTGAAAATAAATACGAAGGGGCCTAGCAAGAAGAGCGACGGTGGATGGACACGCCGAATGTATTCCCGGATTGGACTCAATGCTTTGAGAAGTCCCTTGACATCCATGTATGCCAGCGATGTGCGGAGCAGCACGGTCTGCCACTGCCTAACATCGGGAATAGGGACATTGCCTGCGATGATATCATCTGCTCTGATTCCGTCCGGGAGTAAAGAAAGCAGGGCGAGAAGATTCATTGCATGTGGAGATGAGGCGAAGCGGGGACTGCCAAGCGAAAGGGTGATGGATTTTTCAAGATTCGATCGTTTATCGTGCCATCTGAGAGGAGGGCAGTGTTTTCGGTCTGCCAGCGAGACAATGTTTTTGTATATCCCTCAAATGAGATTATGTTGGCCATCAAACTGACCGCCAGGGGAAGGTAGCCTGAGAGATCCAATAAATCATTGAGGACTGACTCCTCTCCCGGCGAAGGTTCATCAGCTATTTCGTAAAATATTTGTCGCGAGTCGGAGGGAGAGAGGGCTCCAGGGGAGGAAGGAATGGTCGATTCCATTTGACTTTTCCCGGCCTTTCGGCTCCGCGCATTGTAACCTAGAAATATATCGTCAGATGGGGGAATGACACAAGTAGTCGACTCACCAGTAAAGCGAGGCTCGGAATATCCGCCAACAAGGATATAAACTCCTCCACCTGTCCACGAGATTCGATTGGCTCCCACGGTGTCTCAAAATTGTCGAGCACGACCAGGCACGGCCCACACTGTCCCAAATGCCGGACAATTATTTTAGAAAGTTGTCCGATGGCTGCAGTCCCAAAGTTAAACCGACATTGCACACCAAGTCGATCGAAGTATGGGCGGATTCGCAGGAAATGAAATGCCTAACCGTGTATTTCGCTGTGATCTCTGGATGATGTAGTATGGCCATGGCTAAAGTCGTCTTTCCCATCCCGCCTGGGCCGAGTATCGCTACGCGCGCAGAATCCCCAAGCAGGGTGCCGACGAGATCATTCAGCTCAGAGTCCCTCCCGAAGAATATTTTCGGCGACGCCGGGAGTAGCGAGAGGGAGCCAGAACTGTGTCCGCACAGGATGAGTATTGTGAATTACGAGTCAGCTGTTTCCTTACCTTGCGTTGAAAGAGCTCCCCCCATCTAAGTTAGCCATTTTATTCAGACCGAGCGGAAGTATTAAATAAAAAAATGCGTACCGACGACATATTATCCGACGTACTCTGGAGTGAGATGAGCTCCAAGAGCTCTTGATGCCGTGTCTCAGTATCGATATTGAGTTCGAGAAGGGCGCTCGCGATTCCAACTCCGTATTGCAACTTCCAAAAAAACGTTAACCTCGTTTCTCCATTGATCATTGAAGCCTACCCGAAAAATCTCTGATGCTGCTCTCAGCTCTCGCTCACAGATATCCAATTGAGCGGTGATTTCGCTTTGCTTAAAGAGCCGCTTGAGAGTCCCCAGGTCTCGCTGGGCTCTCAAACAGGAATGAAACCTTTGAAGGGTGCTGCGACAACGTGAACACAAACTGATCGACCGCAAACGTGAGACCTACAGCGCATAATGGGATATTTGGTCGAGCATCTTAGGAGATCGAATGTCCTCCGAGTGAACGCACAAGCCCATAAGTACGCAGAGCAACCGGTGAATCTCCTCCACCATCCGGAGGCATCGATCCTTTTGAAATTTCGTGATCTGCATTATCAATAAGGCTGAGTATCCGATTTACAATCAAGTCGCAATACCTCTACGATAGCAATGACAGTCAAAGAGAGCACAGACGGTGTTGAGGAAGGGGATTTGTGCTGCAACCGCCACATCTTGAAGAGCTTTTGCCGCGACCGCAGTGTACTGGAGAATCTTGTCGGCGGAGTCAGGGGAATGAGGCGGCATTGCTGGGAATGGGCAGCATGTGGAAAATCACTCGCCATTTTATGAAGAGGTCTGTTGTGTACACACTGCAACGGCATCTGCCGTAATTCCTCCTGACAGGAGACAGCCAACGTTAATTCCTGATGCCCGTGATATTTTCATTCCCTTTTTTCTGCGTGAACCTCTGAAATGTGGAATTTTGGGCGATTTTACTCGATCCGGTGGAGGGCATGGAGCTTTAAAATCGGCACGCAAGAAACTTTGGGCTTGCGTGGGACGACTTATTCGCAAGTATCCGGGCGAATGATTCCTACCACGCCAGATATTTTTAATGATTGATGATGAGCAGCCGACTGCCGATGTTGAACTTGGGACTGATATTGATGAGGCGTCCACAATAATTATATTGAACTCTAAGACTTGTAGGCCTTGAGGCTCGATTTACTTCCGCCGACAGACGCCCAATTTGTATTGAACAGCCAAGAAACCGATGCGATAGATCATCTCTGTTTTATGATTCGTTCGGGTTTAGAATCACATTTAGCCGCGAGACGGCATGTGAGAAATTCCACCGAGTCGTGTTCCACTGCGGCCTGCCCCGTATTCAACCGTCGTCCCCGCCCCAGGCATTTCTTGATGCCCATTTGTACCCTGGATCTGCACTGTCTCTCCAGATGACATTCAACAACTTTCCGTCCGATCGCGATAGTAATTGTTCAGCTGACCTATTCACGGCCAGACGCAGTTCTTCGCAGTAGGCTGCGCTGCCAGATTTTTGTCATTTTAACAAGGGTGCGGCCACGCAGCGCCGAGGATTCCACACACAAGTAGGGCGAGTTTCGAGGCACCCAAAAAAATTTCTGACATTATGAGTATCAAAGATTTCAGGAGCAGTTTATTATCTAGCGAAACAATTAGTTTCAGGAGCGTGCCAGAAACTATGTTTTCAGGTGCCCGGGCCGGGCGGTTACGGGCGGGCGATGGGTTTAGGCTGGTCAGTGCTTGATAATTGTGGTTTCGAGATCAAGCCGAAAATTATTGTTTCTCGGCAGATAAAACTACTACTAATGATTTCAGCCTGAGATTGCTTAACCGCTTATTACTGATACCAAGAATCTTTTGGGGAGCCCAAACCACACTATTTCCGGAGTGTTAAGCCTTGAGCTCAGACCGAGCACGTGGATGTACGGCGGGGGTGACATCTGTCGGCTCGTCTGGGACATTGTTGGCAGGGAATAGGCCAGCCTTAGGGCTCTGTTTATAGTTCCCCAGGTATTTATAAACATTCTGGTTTATGAACAGGGTGTTGATAAACGGGTTTATAAACGGCGACCAAAATATGCTGGAAACGGCCCAGAATCGAGGTTTTTGTGCTCCTTCTTAAGTGCTTCAGTATCTAAGGGTTCTTGTGGCCCAAAATGCAGCTCCATTGCACCAATAAGATCGATTTTTGAGCCTCGGAACCATGCGCAGGGAGACAAGCACAATTTTGGTAATGTGTACTGCGTTTTCGGAGGTTTTTGAGCCTCATCTGTCAAATTCTATCCACTGTATCCAAGAAACCAACCTAAAATCGCACCGAAAATATTGCTATTCTGTCCAATTTTCAGCGGCCTTGCCGAGCACTGCCATCTGAGTTAAAAACAGGGTGGTTTGGCTGAGGCACTTAAAAACCGGTTTATAAACACCTGTTTAAAACATTGTAAAACCGGCTTTGTAAACAGAGCCCTAGGTAACCTCGCCTGGAACTATGATGGCGCCGGAAACCGACGCCACTACGAGCGTGAGGAAAGCCGAAATAAGCTTCATGCTGGGTGTCAACTGGGATATGCAAGGACTTTATACCGTGAGCGGTGCCAACCGGATACCAAAAGAAGGCCAAATACCCGACGCGGGGCATTTGGAATTCAACAGTGCCTGAACTGGGCCTGACCCGGTGAACTTTGCGCAAATTTCGTCAGCCCATTACCTGGAGTCGGTTTGAGGTGGTACTTGGATTGTTAAAAATGTCGCTGAAACTGATCTATTCACCCAGCGGGCCGAGGGATTGCTCGACGATATTTTGACGGTGTGACCCTACGTGTTTCAATTGGTCCCAACTTGATGCTAAGCTCATGCGTTGGTTTTTTCCCCCTCCCAGCTACGGAATTTGTTGCCTTAGACTGTCGCTAGTTCGAAGATGTGGAAGTCGTGTTGGAGTGGAGGGCAATTCTCAACCCCCGGTACACTGCAGGACGGACGTGAGTGCACCACGGTGGCGGAGGGTCTCAACCAAATTGTCGGAGTGGCTAGTCGAGTAAGTAACATAGCACAGGTTCTTCCACCCAGGGTCCGCATGCAGTTAGAAAGTATTAAAATCGACCCGGTCGTATAATACACAAGCATTCGACGTCCGCAACCACCACATCCACTCGCCCAGCGATCAAGGGCAGGGAATCTCGCATACACACTGCGCCGCGCAGGTAGCATTGGAAATAATTGGGTGCAGGCCATTGCCGGGGCATTGGAACGGAAGCTCGCATGCGATTTCTTGATCGAGACCGCCCTCGCAGATGAGGAAGGGCAGTATCTGGCAATGTATAGTCTAAACCGGATATTAGATTATCTCGGTGAGGTAGATGGTCATGAAACGTGGGCCTACGGCGCGGGCCTCGAGCGCAACTTCACGTGCGGCGATGTCGCCAACGGGCTGCAGGGATCGTCAGTGAACAGCGTAAGCGTGAAAGATGATGTCTACTTTGGCAGCCGCGACGGCGAGGAACGAGGCCAGGAGAGCAGTAAGAAGATTCATTGAGGGAAAGTTGGTGTATGAGTTGACGATCCAGCGCCGCGCAGCCCTTAAATATCTAACGGACCAACTGACGAATGGGTTAAAAAAGTATTTTATCCTGAAACAATTTCAGGTTGCCAGTGCCGCCCACTGTTGCATTCAGAATAATAATCAGTCTGCCCCAACGGAGTTCATCGACGACTTGATCTCGGTGAGGACGGGAAAGCGAAGACCGCACTCACCGTTCTCTGGCCGGGTCGAACTCAATGTCCGGAGAATTTATTACGGTCTTCATACCTGTTAATCATCACACGAATGGCCTTGAAACTCGGGGTCCATTAATCCGTCGATTTCTATCAAGCGGAAAAGGAATAGCTGTCGGTGTGCATTCAGTCTCCAATTGAGAACATCTCCCGTGCAGCTGTGGGCACCTCGCCACTGGCGAAGAGTACTTACAGATTGATAGGAGAACAGATCGAGATCCCAATGCGCTGGCTTGCAGGCGATCCAGGGGCAAAGAATTCACGGTGAATGCACTGGGGTACAATCTAACCTGTATGCGGGCAAGTCAGTTATGTGTGTAAAATGGAGAGTTGTAAACCCGTTACGGGAATGGGCGGGGAAGAGTAGATACGGCTGGGCGCGGAGCCCGGACGATGAACCTGGAGTTCGATCAGTAATGAATAAGAACGGGGTTTACCGGCTTGGAGCGAAATTAATCTATTCCGGAGCAGCCCGCAGAAGTGGTTCGAGCTCTGCACGATTCAAAACCAAGTCGGTCGTTGGCTCACAATTAGCCCTACCTGTATTTGAATAAAGATAAAAGGGGGCTTACCGAAAGAAACCCGTATATAGACCGGAAATTTGGCCAGCAGCCGCTCGGAGCAAGTTGCAGATCTCAGAGTACATTTAATAGCTGAGCCGATACTAAGACGAGTCGTTTAGACGAAGTGATGCCATGGATAATAATCCACAGAGAGTTGGGGTGGTTCGACCCGAGGACATGGGATACTTGTCGCAAAAGGATTTTTTTGGCGGGCGGTTCGGGTGCTGATCAAGGTCAATCCGCAAGACAGGCTGTGTGACATTTCTTTTCTGTAATTTTCTTCTGGCACGGAAAGCGATGATAAGAAAGTCCTGCGGCCAATAGGCGATGAGCGTTCCCAGACATGGACACATCTCGAACGACGGAAGAATAACTGGCCCTGCTTTCATTCATCGTGCAATATTCTCTTAAAGACTTGAGAGAAACGTCATTTAGGCCAGCGTAGACGGCCAGCCATCTCGAGAAACTTCGTGAACAAGCTCTGGAATTGAGGCAACAGGAGAAAGATTAGTGCATTCAGTCAAGTACATCGGATTCAGTAAGTGGGCGTCGGAAGGCGATTTTGTACGTGGTGCAGCAAACCAGGGCCGCTGATGCGCACAGCGAAAAATGTATCGGAGTCTGGTGAAGGATACTGCGAGTTTGAGGAAGGAAGACCAGAATATGACGAGAAAGAATACGGGGACGGGCAATGACCAGCAGAACTTTGGGCAGATGCAGTGCACAGAGATCCTTCTGAAGATGAAGGGACAGAAAAACACCGTGCGCGACGTACGATTCAAGACAACTGGTTGCCGTCGCCGGGGCCAAAGAATGCTCCATCCACCACCTAAGCGCGCCCACCGCCGTCAGATTCCCCAGCCAGTACTGTCGTGCAGAGGGAAAAGTATTATGTCACGCACGATTAAGTAGCCCGTGTCGTACCGATCTCGCGGCTGCTGCATTCTGTTGCAGGCGGCATGCGCCATGGCAGCGATGCTCTTGAATCGTTCCAAGTCAGAGGTGGCAGGCGATTGGCAGGCGAGTCAGCGTGCGGACCCGGTGCGACTACGGCTTGCAACGCGGCCGACGAAGGATTTGGAGGAAAAACTCCCATGTGTTATCGTAACATGTAGAGCCATATCGGGACGTCAAAACGAGCGCACAGCAAGCTCGAGTGCGCGAAGACCGAAACGAAAAGAAAGGTCCCGGCGGCCCGTTGATCCGCGTACCAACAATGACAAAGTCGGCGCAGCCAAACAGCACAACTCCAAGGCTTGTCTTCCTTTTACTCACCTCAGCACTCAGCTCAAGTGTTTCTTTGGATGAACTTACTTGCGACATTCCTGTCTCCAGTGCTAAGCCCAATATTTTGATGGCACACCGGTCCCTTCGGCCTCGGCATTCGACTCTTCCGAATCTCGACCTGTTGGCATCGCTTGCTCACTGCCGTTCTCACGGGCAACTTTGAACTTTCTTGCGCCTCAGTGGCTCGGAGTCAGCACCCTACTGGTAGGCCAGTGACCATCGACTCAGCTTCCACCGTGGACCGATGAAATCTAGCGGCGGGGCGGAAATGCATGACCACAGTCATGACTCATTACCGATCCAAACGACGGCGGCTCTTTTCAGGATCCCAATCGGCACAAGCGCTGGTACTGGGGGTTATATCGGCGACACCGACTGAACCAAGCCGTAAAAGCCTCAGTTGTATCAGTGCTCCTTGAACGCCCAGGTTAGCGACAACGTCGCATTGAAGTATCTTTCGTGTCTTTCTTCGCCGTCGTCCTGCTGGCAGAACCACTTCTCACCCCACCTTGTGATAATGAACATCCCACCTTCCTGATCATTGGACGTTTTCATCGAAGCTTTATCCCTGAACATCGGCACCACGCTGAATTAGGAGCTGGAGGACGGCATAAGTTGTGTTCTGACTTTAAGGCAGCATACAAGCATACATGGCAGTGCCATATGTTGGGTCATCTGCATCCACACCGACACCATTGTCCAGTAGAATTCGAACCATGTCGGTGTCTCCGATAGATGCAGCCTCCTGAAGCACAGTACCTGCACCGTCCTCCCTGATTAGGTATCGGCATATTTCTTCCAGTTGAAAGAATGCGGAAATCCACAGTCTAGATGCAGAGGGTGCTATTTTATGGACATGGATAACATGTGTCCAGTTCCAGAGCTCCTGCCGCGCTGAACAGTCTGCAAAGAATGACAGAATGGATGGTTGGAGATTGGATTCCGGCTCTCCGCGCGCGTGTATCAGACAGTACTTGACGGCATAATCCAGGAGACAGCTGTGGTGGAATAAGTCCTCAGTGATAAGCTTCATTGAGCATGACAAGGCCGGCGCAGACAGATAAAATGGTGTCCAGGTCCAGTAGATTGTTGGTGTCAAGAGTTCTGACGCCTGGCTCAACAGCAAGAGCCTCCCTGAGTTCCAAGGGTCGTAATGGTCTCTTTGCATTTGTGACCGAGAGGGTTTGTCGAGCCAGATCCCTTGCATCCCCATCCTGCTGATTGATCCGCTCTGTGACTTTATCATATGTGCTATTCAAGTCGCTTGGC
>JARJLF010002844.1:0-27826 GCA_029378395.1 Mycena leptocephala
CGGTACCCAGGATATCGGCAACCCCACTGGACCGGGACGACGCCCATCCGAGTACTTGTCAAGATCATATATGTCTATATTGCAGAGAAAATCGGATTCCGGGGCTCCGTTCCACAACCGGGATGTGAACGATTGCGGATAGGATGGAGATGACCTGTGATCCTTAGCTGTTGCAGCTTGTCGCACGCCATCTTCGAATAGGGTACCGTTAATTCGGGGAGCTCGGCCAATACAAGGCCGTTCCATCTGCAAATGGATCGAGTTCAGCATCCTATAAACTGCTCAGGAGAGGCGTGATAGCTGCAATGCCAGGCAACTGCCGTAGGAGACCTGGGCTTGAGTAAAGAACACACACCGTGGCAACCAGGCGTTGAGAGCCAGTGTCTCCTCCCTCGGAGATAAGTTCATCGGGAAGGTGGGCCGTTGTACTTGGGCCCTGGTACAAGAGACTTGCGTGAAGGGCGCCACCATACAGTCTAGAGTCTAGATTCAAGAGGCAGATTGACTGAAGCTTCAAAATCGCATCGCTGGCAAAATCACTATGTGTGAACGTCCTCGTGGATGGCTAGTAGGCACACACGGACGCAGACACACATTGTGAAGGTCGCGGGTTCCTCGACGCAAGGCATCCTAAGCCCTCACCTAATTCGAACCGGCGTCGTTTGGTGCATGCGCCTGCATTGGTGGTTGCGGTTAAATCCACGCGACAGCATCTAGGAATATGAATTCTAATGAACTAAATTCGAATGCGGCCTCGTATGTCGGCCCGAGGATCGCGAGGTCTCTGAGAGTAATATTGAGTATCGTTTTTTTTTAAACGGAGGCTGCTTCAAACGCACGTTGTTTAACCCTTCGAGATATTTCAGAACACCTCGGCCAAGTAGGGCCAAGTGTCGCAGTTTCTGAGACATTTTTTTAGTTCGTCGCGCTGCTGTAAACCGGCACGGAACACCAGAATATTCCGTGATTCGAACGATAACGTCGAGGGGCAAGGCTGCTCAAAGTCAGCGCCGGCTTGGTGGTCGACGAATCTCGAGAAACCATATGGCGTCTTTATATTTGACGAAAGTTAAACAGATCCTGTTCTCCGCGGCCGGGAAATTGCCGTGGTGATCACCGTATCCTACGAAGTAGCAGAGTTGAAGAAGGAACATACCGCACACCCGTACTAGATTAGCCCGATAAGCAAGACCTCTACAGATTGTCTCCAAAATCGCCGAGCCGCGAGTTGGTGGACGTTCCAATGTTGTTGGGGTCTGGACTAGAACCATGGCCCCGCAAGCGTCTGGCGAGATGACTCACGTATTCTTGTCAGTTCTGTCAAATTCCGTAGTCCCGGCCAACCCGCGGATGAGATTGACATTCATTGATGATAAGTTATTAAGACGTGGAACTCCGAGATGAGTCGCTTGCACTCCGTCGTCAAGTGTCGCAACAATCTCCGTGTGGTGGATGAGGAACAATGGAATGGCCACATTGAGCAATATAGCGATCAACGTCGGCGTCGGAGTCAAAGCTTGTTGGACATAACAAATCAGTTTACGGTCCGCAGCGACGGAACGTGAAGAACTGAGCCGGGAACTTGGCGCGAAGTGAATCACCGTATCCTGGTACCAGAAACGGAAAGTTGGCACCAACACAACCTAAATACCGAAGCGACTTGATCAACGACGATCCCGGTGGCGATGAAGCTTCGACCCCTCAGGTAACTTCCTAATAGGCCGGAGAAAGTTGGACGACAAGAAAGTTGGACGACATGGACCACTGAGTTTCGTGAAGATGACTAGATACAAAAGTCCTATTTCGACGCCGGGTCTTGATCACGGACACTCCGAAGGATCCCAGTCCGTGACAAGTCCTGCAGGCGTAAGATGAGATACCGGCAACTAGAAAGACCGTTCTCACCTTCATCTAAGCTATCCAGTTCAAGCACTTCTTGCTCCTCCAACTGGAAGTCAAAGATGTTGGTGTTGGATATAATTCGGGTTTTCGAAGCCGATTTGGGAATAGCGACGTAATTCTGGTAGCGGTACTCAGTAAGGGAGAGCGAACGAGGTTGCAAAGGTTACCTTTTGAAGGCAGTAGCGGAGGAGGACCTGGGCCGGTTCCTTGTTATATTTCCGAGCAAAAGATACGATGGACGGATGGCCGAATCGAAGGCCACGAACTAGCGGTGCCCAGGCCTGAAGTGATTCCTATGAGTATCCAAGACCATATTCAAAGGTGGTGTTGCTTGCTTACCTCCAGTGCAATCTTGTGTTCTTGACAGAACTTGACGATGGCAGACCGTGTCATGAACGGGTGTAGATCGATCTGCGAGCTCAACGAGGGAGATTGAATACAACACGAACTGCGACGAACCTGGTTGATTGCTGGAACCGTGAGGCCCATGGCAAGGATTTCTTGGAGGTGCCGGACGCCAAAACAGCTAACACCGATGCTCTTCAATTTTCCTTCCGCTTGGGCATCGCAAATCGCGCGCCAACATTCCTTCCTGGCGTCCGAACCACCCAGAGGACCGTGGATGAGGTATAGGTCAATGTAGCCTAGTCCGCAAGCATCGAGGGAGTACTGAATGGCCTTGAGAGTGTCTTCATAATTGGTATTGATCATTAGTTTAGTCGTATAAAAAATAGCGGAGCGCGGAGTCCCCGTGGCCTTGCAAAAATCCAAAATTGCCTGTCCGCACTCTTTTTCATTTTCGTACCAAGTTGCAGAGTCCTGAAGATGTGTGAGCCTGCGAAATACGTCTACATTTGTCTCTGCTTGCAATGTGGCGGTATCCTGCCTATTCGGTGTTTGAGTTGCACAATAAAGTTTTGAGAGTGGAAATAGCGAACAGCTAAAGCCCATTTAACGGCGTTGTATGCTTCGCTGCCAGACATTTCGTATGTCCCTGAGAACTAGGTCAGGATCTCCTCCGACGTAACGGGCCTCACACACCAAAACCAAGGTAGGGTACCCCATTCCCATCATTGAGCTGAGAAAAACCTTTAATTAGTCCGAGAAACAGGGTCGTTTCCACTTACTATCAAAGTTGACTGCAGATCGAGGGCCATGGAGGAACGAAGGGAGAAGGTGGAAATTGAAATTCGGTCGCAATAAGCACGTGCTTATTGCCGAAATCTCATGCCATTGTTACCTCCCACCACCGTGTCGCCTCTTTCCTATGATTCCCCTTCTCGACATTCTAAATACCTTGGATTTCTTTCTTCTGATCCTCTCAGCTGCACAGTTCGGGGGGGGACAACATTTCAAGCTTTTCTGAACCGACTTCGATTGGTAGACGCTGAATCGGCCTTGGTCTGATATTTCGTTGGCCCGACAAATGGGAATTCTTCAATAGGCTAGCGCTTGGCTTCATGTCTACCCGTCAATTGGAATTTGAGCGGAACAGGAAGGAAGGTACTTCTCCCGTTTTTCTTTCGCCACTGATCGTCAGTGATGCGCGACAGTTCGGTTGCAGTATTTGGCGAATGACATCCAATTGAACTTTGTCCCTGAAAATATTTCAGGGACCATTTCACTGCGCCGTGAGGCAACCATCGTGGACGTTCGAGCCGTAAGGATAGTGACGTTTTCTGCCGGATTTTAACAGCACTGCCCATTGGCGGCGTTGAAGGGACCAACCAGGTCGGTATAATTTATACACCACGAAAAGTCCTGTGATCTGGTTCATGACATGCCGAGCAAATCCACTGTAACTAATTCCAGTCTCCTCTAGAGACCGTGCTTTGAGGCGTTTCGAATCTTCCGCGTTTTCTCCGGCGAAGAGTTCAGGGTACGATATGAGATCCGGGACTCAACCGGGACCGTTATTTTCTCTCTGGTCTCGATTGAGTCTGGTACTTGTGGGCCTCGGGATGCGCCGATTTTTTCTTCTATGGAAGCAATTTTCGACGTGGCTGCTGCGGCGTTTCCCGTTCATCTTTATAGGCGGGGACCGATACGATCCATGATTATCAGTGATGGCAATTAGGAGGCTGCAGTCAAATTTTCCCTGGTCTGTCTTCCTCCTTCGATCCACGGCGTCCGTTGGGTAAGAATAGAGCTTTAATTCACATTCCAGGAACTCGGTGGGACTAAGCTTTTTAAAGTGTTCCCATATTTCTGGGTTAGACCGGCGGACCTGGAAAATGATCATCTCCTTCATCATTCGACTATGGATCACTCATAAACTTCTCAAGGTACGTAGCTACACAGCTTTATTCTGCATTAAAGAAATGGGGATGATTGTCCACATGATACCTTTTTTTTTGACCTTCGTCTCGTTATATCTACGGGACGAGATCGCGTGTGGCGGCGTTTGCTACACCACGTTTGACTTGTCCCTCCTGAATAGACTCCGGATCTTGGTCCCCACGTTGGCAGATGTCGAGACGCGGTCTCGTGGATAGGAGGATGAGATTGCGCCATACCCCGGCTCGGAACGACCGGTGAGGTCATGTTCACCAATCAATGCTGCTTTAATTCCAGCTAGCAATGCTATCTCAGACTCGACGCCTGCAATGGTGATTAACGTCTATTCATGCTATGTTACTAGATAACGGCGGCCAAGATGACCGCGGTGAACCTATGTTATGAATACGGTATAAATCCGCGGATGGAACTTTAAAGACGAAAATGGTGCAGTAGATATTCCTGGAGGCGGCATTTCCCGACGGTACCATCTCTTTGCATGCCCTAAGTTCCCAATAGATCGACCACCGACCCGTAAACCCGTAAACGTGTGAGATTAATTTCAGATTCATAACGGGCTCGCCGCTCGAATCACTGTGACTGGCAGTTGACTTTGTTTGTGGAGACCACAGTACACCAGGTGGTCTACCCTCTGTAGGCGAGCTTTATATCCAAATGTTAATCGAGAGAAGAAAGCTCTGGCGTTGTGGGATTGAAGTCGAATTTGAACTTTCGAACCACGGCGTCTGGTTTGTTTGTCCTTGTGGATTCTAAGTGGCGATAGCCTCAAGTTCGTACGTCGATCCTCAACCTTAGAGCCTCGTCTCGTCTCTTCTTCAACATGGCTTCCTCGGCGCTCCCGTTGAAGGTCACTCCAGCTACGCCTGCCAAGGGTTCAGAAAATGAGCGGGACAAGACCCCCACGCCCTCTATCAAATCCGTCTCAAAGGCAAGCATTGGCCCAGGCGATATCTCTAGCCCCCACGAGCTAACTGCCTTCGTACGCATCTATTGAGTATCCGGCCTTATTTCTGACATTATTTTGTGTCATTAGGTTGAAACTCTGCTCGAGCAACTTGATACCAAGTTTGACGAGATGTCGACGCAGATTCTTGACAGGAGTACGATTCGCTTTCCAACCCTATCTACATCGTCTGACTTGGAATCAGTGACACAGATGTCTACGCGCGTCGATGCTCTAGAGGCCTCCATACAGGATATCATCAATGGAGATGTCAGTGTGCCACAATCGCCTTCGCCAATACCAGGCGTGCGGAGAAGCGGCAGTGAGATGTAGATTTTTTTTGCCACCTATCTATTCGGATACCTATGTGCGTTTGATCTTGGTTTCTACCCGGCTATACCTGTTCATGGCTCTTAGGAATGTACAAGTATTTTCTGTAATGGATGCAGACGGACCTGTGTGTCACATAGCCTTACCCGTACGGAATAAACCTTCAATCAACGCCGTTCGACATGTTATGCACTTCTAGCACCTTTCCGGTCGACTTGGTCTCAGTTCATTGCGCCAGCTCCATTCCAAGCTAAAACTCAGACCTACATGTCTCAGACACCCCTTCTATAAATACATTTCTTGAACCGGCGACTCACTTTTCCCTTCATGATCCCCCTCATCAAGCTTTTGGCTGGGCGGAGGCTCAGGCGCTCCCGGCGCCCAGCAGCGAAGCCGCCTGTAAAGCACCTTCAAAACATCATCCTCGATGGAGTCCTGGACATCTCAAAGGAAGCCAATGATGCTATCGCAGCGGAGGAACAGCAGAGGTGGCTACCATTCGAAATCGCCTTCCCTCTGGAATCGCCCACGGCCTCCCACTTCGGGAGTTCTGGCAGCCCCGCCGAGAAGAGGCAGGAAGCCAGCCCCCTCCAAACACCTACCTCTCCTCCGGCTTCTCCGCTCCCACCTTCTCCGTTGCCCCTTTCGGCACTCGACCCGCCCTCCACCGCGACCGAGGTCCTCCGCGATGTGCCTGCGAGTGGCCTGGGCAGGCGGCGAAACTTCAAAGGTCGCCAGCTCGATACATCGTTCCCAATACCCATCCCTCCCATGCCGACAATACCGCCTCCGAGACCTAGAACGTCATCATCGACTCGCAGCCTTCGCCGACAGCCTCGGTACACAGATCTCAATACCTCATCTCCTATCTGCCAATGCCGCACCTTCCCCCTCTCTAAAGACCGCAAACCGCCTTCGACGCTCCGGAACTCCGCGCTGCTGGTGGGGGGCTCCATTGCGAGCGAAGACACACGGAGGTGCAGGACAGTACGACATCGCAGGAACTCCGACCGCGCTTGCGTTTCCCCTACCCCCGCGCGCAACCTTCACGAAACGCTCTACCCCACTGAGGGTGCCCAACAGCGCCACGCGCGAAATGTTTACGATTGGCGAAATCGAGATCGGCGTGGAGCCGCTCACCATCGTGAAGCGCGTCTCCGGGGTGACCGTGCACGAGAGCATTCCCGGCAGCCCGAGCACCGTGGAACCCGTCATGGACGAGCTATTCTCTTCACTGGACGACGTCTATGCGGAATTTCACGACGTCGACGGCATGTCGATGGTGTCGATCTCGCTCTCGGATTCGGTTTATGCTTCTGCGAGGGGGGATGGTCCCGATGAGGATGATATCATTGAGGACCTCGACGGGGAGGTCGCATGGAGGACGACGTATTCGTTGGCGGACGAGTGCGCGGCGTTCTTTCCTCAGGCTCTATTTCCTGCCATTCTTTTCCGGCCGTCAGACGAGACGCGGCCGTACCCCTACAGCTTTCTGGTGGAGCGCACTCAAAGACTGAGCACCTACCGTGTGCAGGGATCGCGGTCAATGCCCGATCTTACTTTGAGCTCAAGCCAGAGCGCTGCATCGTGTCTGTAGTGCTTCGCGGAGGACTCGATATTTTATTATCTAGTGTCATTTAGTATCTACTACCATAATCTATACTTTCTCATTATGACCCGTCTTGAAGTACGAGATGGCATCCAAAAGGACTCGAGCATAAGGAACAGTGCCTCAACAGTTTGTCGTGCTAAGGAGCCGATGGCATCACCCACAAGAAAGGAGATGGCCGTGATCGACGAGAATCGACTTGACATGGCTGCTTCATCATCGTCCTCGTCTTCGCCGTCCTCCTCGAGCTCGGAATACATGTCCGAGCCTGTAACCCTGGTATACCCTTCTGCATCCGCTCCCTTTATCTCCCAAAAACCGTGTCGCCCATTCAGAGTTATTACCCCGGCATCAACTCTACAGCAAAATAAACGCAAGCGGGATCTGCTGGACACAGGCACGGGCCAGCAGCGGGCACAGTATCCAGAAATGAACCAGTTCCGCGTTGTAGTGCGCCAACCTTTGGTAGCACCCTCCCCAGGATCGTCCTTTGGGCCGAGCGGAAAACTCAAGGCGAAACCAGTGAGTCTGTTGGTCTGGCATTCGGCGGGGCGTATATTTCTTGCCAACCATGCCTCTGGCGTATGACCTAGGCCTCAAAGGCCGAGTAGGATGCTCACAATCTTGCGTCTTGCGGTCCTTTCCTCGATGGCGCCGCTACCAATTGGTAGCAGACTGTTGGCCACCATGGCTAGGGCAAGGTCTTCAGGACCTATTCTTCAATTCGCTTATTTGGCCGTTGACCATCTCGTCTTCTCCTCACGCGTCGATCCCGCCGTATAACATACGCGGAATAAGCTGGGCGCGGGACATAGCAGAAGCAGAGAGTGGGCGAATATATACTGCTACACTTGCGCAGATGGAGCACTGCCGCATTGTCTTTTGGGACGTCTTCCAGGCCCCAATTTTTCTGCCTCGCTCGCATTGTGTCTTTCTCATTCAAAAGCTAACAACCTTACCATTAGCCCAAGGCCTTCAACACCAAGGAAGACCTTCTCTCCGCTCTTCGAACGACATGTGTGGAAGATCCAGAGGTCGACTTCAGTGGCTCCTACTTGGTGGCCGGAAGCGATGCAGATACAATATCCGATAAACAGCGAGTGCAGATGGTGACCAACGATATATGGAAAGCTACGGGCTATCGCTTCACGTACGCTACTGCCCCCACTTGTCTGTGCGTCCTCTGAATCCAAGCGAACAGCGTGAAGGATCATCCACCAACAGAGCGCGGCCATAAAACCCGACTCTGGTGCTCACAAGATGAGGCACGACGCTCAAAGCACCGGGGGAACGGCGATATCCCGCGCTTGTCAAAGCAGGGCGATTATTCGCCAAACCGCGCTATGCATGCCGCAGCCGCCTGATGATTGCATGTCTTCCTGACGGCCAGCGCGGCGGGCGCATTGTGACAATCCGTATGCACCACTACATGCGGCACGAGGCGTATTTTGAGTCCACCGAGACGAACACCAACGCCCCAGCGGTACACACGCCGCCCCCGCCGCTCATGACGCCCCAGTTCCTCAACGTAATCACAGCTCCGCTGCCCCACATCTTATGGGCCGCATAGACCTCCCCCCAGCGCCAGTCGCGCCGCCGCCCGCACTCCATGAGCAGGAGGGCGAGTGGGACTTGTCACGCCAACATCCACACTCACATCCACATCCACATCCACATCCACATCCACGTCAAGAACCGATCCCCGAACCCTCTCCATCCCCTTCTCCGCACTTTGCGTCCGCGCGCGCCCCGCCACCAATAGACCCCCAGCTAGAGCTACATCACCCCCCACCACTACACCATCCACCACTTCCTCCGCCGCTGCCGCCGCATTCTGCTCAGACGCAGATGACGCCGGAGGAGTTCCAGCGTCGCATGCGCACACACATCGCCCGGATACGCGACTTTTGCGACGGGCTCGAATATCAGATACAGTTTAACGACTACCGCATGCTGGAGGCGCTCGAGCAGGACGCGGCGCCGTTCCTCGGTCTTTTGGAGGACTGTCTGCGGGAGGAGGGGCGGTAGACCGGATATTTTGAAAACGACTGCTTTAAGTCTGGAAGGTGAAATATTTTCCTCCAGTATTCATTCGGCGACAGATAATTGGCGTACATATGGAGCTAGTCGTGTATTTTTATCCTATGAGAATAAAATCATTTCACCCGAAACATTTACCAACCCCGCTTGAAATCTGCGATGAGCGCTGAGCCTTTGGCCACAGCTTCCTTTTCAAGGCCTAGCTGGCTTCGCACAACCTCCGATGCTAGCCTATGCAGCAAGCTTCAGTAATTGTGACGTCTTAAGCGAATACCGCTTTCATGAGGGAATCAGACCACTACCAAGCCCCATGCTCGCCCTCTCGGAAAAATGGCCATTGTCTTCATCCGCTGCTCCTGGGCGCAAGAGGACGTGTTCCCCAGCATTCGTCGTCGGCGCTCTGATTGTGATTTGGTCTTTCTTTGTGCACATCTCCAACTTGGAACCCTCACACCTTCTGCGGTCTCGTGTATCCTCTGCGTTTCTTGTCTATTTCATCGACAGCCCAGCCCCTCGGCCTACCGAAGTTTTCCCCAAGTCGATGCCCTCCTTCCAGACCGCAATGCGCATATCTGGGAGGCGAGTCGCGAACAGACGGCTTCAGCGTGCGATTGACCTACTGGCCGGCGCTGTCCAGATTCCGTGAGTCGCGCGGCGCTCGTTATGTCGCTTCGCATTCACATTCTTTAATGCACATGCAGTACGGAATCGTACGACGACATGCAGCCCGTCGGGTCGACCTCGCTGGGAGATATTGGAGACTTTCACAAGTACCTGGGCGCGCGTTCCCTCTCGTGTAGGATCGACCGACTATCCTACGGTGGGTAGCTTTGACTGCTGTCTGCAGGCACGCGAGCTTGAAGCTTCGGAAGATAAATACCTACGGGCTCTCGTATGAGTGGACAGGCTCGAACAATACCCTGAAGCCCGTCCTCCTCGCGGCGCACCAAGGTCTGTCGTCCGTTGACTGCATAAATTTGTTTGTAACGGCCGTATAGATGTTGTTCCCGTGGAGCCATCCACTGTGGGAATTGGAATCATCCGCCGTACTCTGGTTATTTTGACGGTATGCTCCTCTCTCAGACCCCTTCTAGATCTCGCCCTCACACTCTCACAAAGGTCACCGCTTTGGGGCCGGGGCAGCGCCGACGACAAAAATGGGCTGATCGCAATCTTGTGAGTAAAAACCGCTCCTTTCCCCTACTTTTCTTCGCCTTGACACGTTAAAGGACGGCGATCGAAGCCCTTCTGGAGAATGGTTTTGTCCCGACGCGCACTTTCGTCGCAGCATTCGGATTCGACGAAGAGGCCAGCGGCTTGGAGGGCGCCGGTGAGCTAGCCTCTGCTGAGCACCTACGGCGAGGATGCTTTCGCTTTCATCATCGATGAAGGGGGTGAGTGAGGATGACCGCAAACCTCAGCTTCACGGGGCTAAATGCACATTCGCAGCTGGTATGATCAAGATGTTCGGCACCATGGCTGCCTTGCCAGATGTGGCCGAGAAGGGCTATCTGGATGTGGTCGTGGACCTCACCTCGCCGGGTGGCCATTCCAGCGTCCCGCCTGATCATACTGTGCGTCGTCTTGAGTTTTTCCTGTCGCGTTTCGTTCTGACATGAGGGGCCTTTCAGACTATAGGAATCCTCGCCGTGCTCCTTGTCGGGTACGAGGATAATCCGTACGACGGGCACCTTGTACAGCCGCCCGATTTCCGTTTCTATATTGGAGGTTGACCGGAACCTAGTCCAGAGAATCCACTCCGTACCAGACTCTCCAGTGCCTCCCGGCATATGAAAGCACGATGCCGCCCACTATCAAGCGGATCATCGTCGATTCAGCACAGTCCGATACTGCCCTTCAGACCCTTGAGGGATTCTATCCAAAGATAGACTATATAGAAGCCAAATTGGAACGACCCAGGCCATCGACATGGTCAGCGGGGGTGTAAAATCTAACGCGCTGCCCGAGCAAGCGCATGCGATCGTGAACCACCGCATTTCGACTGAAAGGTCGGTTTTCCTGGGTACGATTAAAATGTGCTCGAGCTCATCCATGTGTAGTTCTGTCGGAGCAGTAAGGGAGCGCAATACTGCACACCTGAAGCCGCTTGCCGAACGATTTAATCTCACCTTCAATGCGTTCGGCGTCGAGGTTTCGGAACCGGGTGCGCCTGCAAGCGGACGCCTCACATTGACGGACATGTCTGCCCCAGCGCCAGTTACCCGACGAGCGGTGGAAACTCTATTCCGTACCGAGTGCTCTCCGGGAGTATCAGAGCCACATACAATACTCGGAGGTCCGCCAACGGAGACGATTCTACTGTGATCGTCGCGCCGTCGATCATGTCGGGGAATACAGGTACGTGGCGATACCCTGTTCCCACTCGAGCCAACGCCTTTTTTCGACTAGACACCCGGTATTACTGGAAACTCTCATCACACATCTTCCGATATGGCCATGGCAATTCGGCCGGTGCTCCTGAAGGTATTTTGAGCGGAATACACACCGTCAACGAATGTGCGTATACGATTCGGGACCGGACTGACACTTGGCTAATTTTTTGTGCGACGGCCATCGATGCGGATGAATTTGTCGAAATGATTCGTTTCTTCGTCACACTCATTCTCAATTCTGACGAATCCATCGTTCTGTGAATGTAGACTAACTTTGCAATTTCTTGAAAATTGAATATTGAGGTAGACCATCAAATCACGTGCTTGAACGCGTCGCGACAGCGACCCTAATAGGTGTACACAAACCCCTTTTTGATATCAGCGAAAGCAACCACGATCATGAGCATGAGCATGTCTTCCAACCAACTTCCAACTGTCGGGGACTGTGGGCCTTCGAAATGCATTTTTAATACTAATTTATTTTCCCTGAAGTTACTAATGAAATAATTTGAAACCGCGTTAAATGCCCACCCAGGGAGAAAATATTCTACACAAAGACCGTAGCTAAATCTGTGCAAAACAAAGTGTTGGCAGAACAAAGATATACCGGGCTAAGGCTGCGGAATGCTCACATGGAATCATGGCCAAACGCAGTCAAACGGGCTTTGAACAGCTGGATAGTCTCGGACCGCGGTGCAGCCGTACCGTCCGCTCTGTTGTTCAACCCTCATTGCCCCACCGCCATGCACCAATAATGCCAGTAATACTGTTCTCTGATTCAGTTACATGCGCGGCGAACTGTGCCAACGGAATCACCACGGTAAGCGTGTCCGAACGTTGAATTTATAACTGTCGCCAACGTTGTACGTTTTTCTCGGATTTATTTGCCTGTTGTCAGTGTCCCGTACAGGGATCCCGTGTCTATTTCTCCAACTCCTCGACCAGGAATTCACATTTACCGTCGACATGTCGAAGCTGAGTTGCGGTCATAATGGCGCTCTCTACCTCACAGAGATGGATGTCGATGGAGGCACAGCGAAATTTCCTACTTACAAGGCCATAGTACCGGATGTTGTGATTCGCAGTGCTTAAGTTCGTTAATAGTTGCGTCGAAAAGTAGTGTTGCTTCAATTTTCATCAGGCTAACGTTCTCAGCTCCGAGCCTCTCTTACCGACATCATATCGGGCAGCGGAATGTTCGGTACTTGCTGCAACAAAATGGATATCTGGGAGGGTGGGGAGGTTCAGAGTATCACAATTTTCGATCAAACCTTGACCGAAATTTGTTTAGCCAATATGAACGCCGCCGACTATGCGTCTCACGTCTGCACTCCTACTAGCAGATGCAATGCAGCGGCGTTAACTGTGGTGAATGCGAGTTCATGAAACAGTCATCTTGTGCAGCTGTGCCGTCCCTGAACCTTTTCAGTATTCTGATGAACCCGGCCTTGGTTTGGCGCTGATTATTTTATTATTGCCCGGTCCCTCAGAATGCCTGTGAACAGTTGAACCAACAAATACTGCAGACAGTTTTTTTTTTTGATTTTCATATGATCTTTCGCGAATTCATGCCCAATGTTACGAGTGATGAGTTGCCAGGCTGGTAAGATAGATTATAATAAGTATTCGGAGACCGACGTTAATGTTAAAAGGATCGATCGAAGACTGTACGATCGCATTGATCTTGAGGAATGAGTTGGGGGTGATACACAGGAGATGTACGTGAATCTCCGAGTCGGGAAGCAAGCATAACAGTGACTTGACGGTTCCGGATTGGTACCTTGTTCTGAATAGTGACATTTACTGTTCAATCTGGACGTCCCTTTCTCCCAGCTTTAATGCCGGCACGATGGGACTTTTCAGCCCGTCGCCTGGCATTGGAGGCTTTAATCAAGCCCTCGACACGTTTTTTCTGCTCTTCCGAAGGCTCGTTTTTGAGCACGGAGGAAGATGCTTCAACGAGCAGCGCATGAAACTAGCCGAAATTCAGTGAAATTCAGACAGAAACGAACCATTTCCACCTTAGACAGGCATTCTTCGATATTCTGTGACTGAGACCGATGTACAGCCGACGTGATCTGTATCGATTGAGAAGAGGAGACGTAGTATGGCTGCATAGGTTTAGGCGTGTGTCGCTACAGTAGTGCATGTACGCACGGATCGCTTCAACTCAGGTTTCGCCCAAATGGGTATCCAATCCTCGTCAACCGCGCACCGAAGGGTGGCTTTGGTATTGACTTTGTTGACATTCTACAACAGAGGAATTATCCCTGCGGCGGGAAGAAAAATAAACAAGTCAGAAATACCTGTCCACCTGGGCCTGAACTACGCGAGAAGGATAATTGAACCAAAGCCTTTGGGATGTCCAATGCCCGAAATTGAGCTATCCATGCGCGCGCCAACGCGGTCTCCTGCGCCGATTCAAGGGAGGTAATTTGGGGAGGAATAGGGATGGGTCTGTTGGTTCCACTGTGCGAATTTCGTGCCAGAAGTGATACAGATACTTGGAGGTATTTAGCTGGGTAACTGAAACCATGAAATGCGGCGTAATGAAGGGCGGAAAGAAGAGGGTTCATGATGCCATCACTGGTAGGTCATGTTTGGCAGAAGTAGCTTGAGACAAACAAACAAACTTTGATCCGAACCGCCATGTAAACTCTCGAATTCGCCTTGTATATGGGCGGGACTCTATACTTTTAGATCTAGAAGGTAACCTATAGCGTCTAGAACTATTTTATCTAATTTCTGAGTTATTTCAAAAGCATGTACTATGTGTCCTATACTCTTTGTAACAAGATAAAATGAGCCTTCTGCCTCCGTAAAACCAACTAATCAAGAGTTACTCATAACAGTCTGCGCTTCAGTTAAACAGGTTACATTGTTATTTACTATACTTCAAGCAGGTGAAATGTAGTTATTAGGTCGTACTTTACTTTTTAATTCGGAACATTTAGTGAGATCTAGTTTGAATATGCTCTACACTATTGAAAGCTAATTCTGTATTAGGTGCCAAACGGGCTATCGAAGGAAGCCTCCGAGTCATTGGACGTCGCGCCGGTCCTTGGCCAACTTGAAATGAAGGTAAAAGGGACTCGGGCTCCCTTTTACCTTCATTTCAGCTGGGACCCACTGGCACAATCCGCTTATACCCGATGTTGCCTTGAGTCTCGTGGTGTAAGCAATGCACACCCCAGCTAACAAGCTCCACCCACCATTTCTCTTACGGCCGACATGCATGCAGCATATCCTACCCCAAAAATATTTTCTGACGGGATTGTCTTCTCAGTCCTTTGCATCAGCGCAGAGTTACCCTGCCTACCTCGGCTGGTATTGATCTGTTGATGCTAGCCGCAAGTCTCTTCGTTCGCACCTCACACTCACACTGAATGTCTTGCGCGCCGTCCGTCAGATATCCTGCATTTCTTGGACGTCGTGCTTTTGGCATGTATCTTTACGGAATCCCAAAATTCCAGTCAATTTTCTATGTTCGTCGATCCTTCGACTCTTTCTTCAAAACTAACTGCATCGACAGGACTTTTGCTATTGCCCCAGTCCAACCAACGTCTCAATGCATCGTAACGTACTTGTCCCGCATTCTATCAAAGATACGAGCTCGAAAATGTGACATTGATCGGCCTTACTCTCAATTCATCAGGGTCTGAGTTGGAGTTCCTACTGGATTTTCAGAGCGGTTTATCCATTCAGAGGTAGTGAAATTCCGGCTTTCAAGTTAATTGCCCAATTATTTTCCAGATATAGAAGCATGCCAGGCTCTTTCTCTCTCCATCCTCGATGCATCCGAGTCGACCAACGAGTAACAAGGGATATTTTTAAAAAAAAGAAATCACATACCTTTTCCAGGTCCCATACTGACTAGGGCTACTAGAAGCAGCAAAATAATGGCCCACCTTGTACTTAAACATTCAGGCCTTATTCCCTTTCTTTTACAACCTCGCGGGCAGTGTTTTCGAACGCCGCGACAAGGCCTCGCCTCATATCCCAGATGTGACCAATTTCACGAATGCTATGAATGCTGACAGGGTTTCCGAGCTGAAAATGATTGACCAGTTCAACTAAATTTTCCTTCAGGCTGCGCTTCAGAACTACGTATGTTCATGTTCTGTACTCATGTGTGTCAATCACCCACCGATTATGATAACTCTTCAGATTAAGGATTCCGTTCACTTCTCTACATGCTGGATATCATTTCTTGTCCAACCCCCAGGTTTGTCCTTCCACGAGATGGCAATGGAAATATTCCCGGAGAACCTATCGGCGTCCCCGTCTATGTTATGTTCGCCCTGCTGCTCAGAAGGCTTCTGAGCAACACCTCCGCGGCTTACGATCTTTTCCGGAGGTCCCCTTTCAACGATGCCGCGAAGAATTTTCTGAATAACTGGGGTGCATCGGCATGACCATGACAATCCTCCTCGTATTACGTATTAAAGTTGTATCAACACTGGCAGCAACCGCTTTGACCAGTACGATATCGGAGATGCTACGTCAAAACACATTTTTCTTGCATACGATGCATCCTGCTGCCTAGTTTTCTCTCGCGTTCGTCGATCTGCTTTAGTTATCTCATGCGATTGTTGTAATTTTCCCCTAAAAATGGACCGTGTAGAAGTGAAACCAGATTATATCCCAGGAAAAAGTTTCTGTGAAACGTTCTCAAAATTGCACCTATTTTCACGATCTGGTCGCTTTGAAGATGAATTTCCAACAGTTTTCCCAGATTTTTCAACCGTGAGAATTTAATGGGGTCAGCTAATATATTTCGGACATTGGCAAAAATAGTTCAGTTGTCTGGGCAGAACCATGTAGCCTATCTACAGAGGTCAGAAAATAAAGACCGGCAGACGGTAATGAACGACTTGCATCGCGTTGTCCAAGTGGCCCAACAAAAGTATAGGGCTGTAGCCCCAAACACTCGGCGACCGTCACGAGGGTGTAATTTGCGGCCTGCAGCGCGTCAACTGCATAACCTACGAGAATCTCGCTGTAGGAAATATTAGTGAAGTTTGATATCGAACGAAGTGGAGTTTACGCTGTGGTTTCTGGAGGGCAAATATTCTCAGTCCGCCGATTCCGAGACAAGGCGCTGGATGGTCCTTACCTACGGTCTCGTGGTTCAAAGCAAGCAGGGTGCTGACGTTGGAACTAATGGCGGTGTCATAATAGCCTTCGCTTTCCTGGATCGTTGCGTTGAGGGAGTCTTCAGAACTGGTTCCGTTCAATAAGAGATTAAAAAGTCTTCGAAAAAAACGCACTCCATATCCCAAAGAACGAGACTTTTATTTTGCTGAAATGCAACTTCGCGGACGAGGTTATTATAGCTTCCGTAGGCTGATTATAGTAAAGTTAGTACTGAAAGCAGACGGAAGGTTTTAGACAACGTACGAGGTCGCAGGAACGGAGTGGCGACTCCCAAAATCTTCATCAAGGCAACTAGAGCAAAATTAGCTATTGAGCAGATGAAGAGTCTTTTGTAGCTTACTGTCGTTCTGGGAAAATTCGCCAACAACTCGAAAACTGAAATAAATAGAAGAGCCTTTTACGTATTGCAGGTACCTACTCTCAATCTCACTGAGAGTGGTGAGGTCCGGGTGAGACCTATATCAAACGAGGTACGAGTTAGAAATAATATAGAGCGATTGTTGAGAGAGACTGGGCGGGACCATGTATGGGAACAGATCTGATGACCGCTGTTGTATACATATTGGAGGCGCTCGGCAACCTTGGTACCATATATACACTCATCTGAAGGTGGGTGCTTCAGACGACGAAACACAGTGTAAACTGTTCTCACAATTGTTTCCATCTGAATCACGCATTAGGATCAGGTTCAAGCAGAGACCGAATGTACTTTCTGACGAAGAAGGTGCCCTTGGCGCCCATACTTGTGAGAATGTCGCTAATGTTAGTCCTAGAATAAATCATTAATACTTGAGTGGACGATGGTCGATGGTAAGAACTCATACATGTATAAGTATGGCCCATCGTCCTGTATATGCTAAGCCGCTGAGTGAGCAAAGCGAGTTGGCACGTACGAATGTGAGCGCAACGGTGTTTGGAACTGTGCACGACGAGTACAAAACGGCCTTCCGGGTAGAAGCCAGTTCAACCGGCCGCTGCGCCAAGGACAGGATAGGAGTCAAAAGAAACGTGAAAGTCCCGAACAGCATAGGGAACAAAGCAGGAGGTGGCGGGAGGGGAGGAAGCGCTTCGCATTTTATACTCGAGATTGTTTAAGAACCGCGGATACGGCATATAGAGGAGTGCATCTCAAACAGAGAAGGAAAGAGGTTAATCGCACATGAAAGCAATGAGCTTTTTTCGGCTTGCATGGGATGCACTGGTACCCTTTATCTCCTCCCGCCAAAAGCGAAAGCTTCAGTTCTTGCCGGTTCTCTCGGAGGCTGTTCAGAGGATAATACTCTCCTGGATCTCAGATCTGCCGAACACCAACTTAAGTGTCAATATGGGCGACGAACTAGCTCTGCTGGCAGGTCGCTGGATGGACTTGGTGGAAGGAAGAAGAGTGGAAATCCTAATAAGGCAATTTACGGCATCAAACACCCTTGGGTCTTTTTTCTCTTCACTAATTCTACCTGGGCACGATACAAGTGAGATGATTTATTCTTTCTACCATTCTTCTATAATTTCAAAATTCAATTGCAGGATCTATGTGCATAGCTAGCTATGTAGACAACGATATTCGATATTCGAGGGTATGTACCAACACCCCGCTCGGGGCATCCCCACCCGACCACCGGTGTTCAGGAAAAGGCTGGGGTACGATGTGTTATGATTCTGATATGTGCAGGTGCATGCCGCGCTGGGCGACCAGAGATACGAGACGTGATGGGATGAGACGAGAAGGCAAGACTAGTGCGTGGTGGAAATGAGAGTAGTGCAAAGCGAGAGTGATTTGATTGAGACGAGAAATATGAGAGGAGAGAGGAAGAGCCAAGAATAAATCGAGGTGTGTATGTCGTGACGAACGCGTGCGTTCGTGTTTAGATGTCGTGCTCGGCGAAACGCTGTTCGGGGGTGGCGAAACGGCGGCGCGACGACTCGTGGAAGGCGCGCGCGCGGCGGACGGTAGCGCGCTCGCTGCGGGGCTTCTTCTTGTGGCAGGTGTGGTTGCCGCTGGAGCCAGTGCTGGGAGGGGCAGAGCCCGAACCCGAGCTACCATTGCTAGGCGAACCCGATCCAGAGCCGTTGGCAGTGCACCAGAGCCTGAGCCGTTGGCAGGTGCACCAGAGCCTGACCCGGGGCCAGAGCTCGAACCATTGCCGGAGCCAGAGCTTGAACCATTGCCGGAGCCAGAGCTCGAAACCATTGCCGGAGCCAGAGCTCGAACCATTGCCGGAGCCAGAGCTCGAACCGGTCCCCCGAACTGGTGCCTGAGCCAGAGCCCTGGCCCGGCGAGCCGGAACCCGTCCCCGAACCAGAAGTTGGGCTGGACGCCGGTGCAGAGGTCGCCTGTTTCGCAGTCGTCGCACCCTTATCGGTCGTCGCACCGTTAGCGGTCGTAGTTGCACCCTTAGCAGTCGTAGTTGCTCCCATAGCAGTCGTAGTTGCTCCTACAGCCGTCGTCTGTCCCGCCGCGCCGCCACCAGTAACAGTCGACGGCGGACCCACGGGCTTGCCCGTCTGCGTGGGACTGTCCCCGGTGTACGCGTACACGGGCGAGATGAGTGCGGGGGTGACGGCCGCGGCGAGGTTGACCGCCTGGCCGTTCAGCGGGACGACGGGGTTGTTGCCGGGGAGTGCGGGGAGTGTGCCCGTGGCTGCAAAGCGGCTCGTCAGTGCGCTGCGTGAGAAGGAAATAGAGGGGAAACACATACTGATCTCGTCGACACCCTTGGTGATCCTGCAGGTGCCATCGTGGTCGAGGGTGTACACGCCTGAGTTAGAGCAGCAGCTGCACGCGACGTCAGGCTTGATTATGGAAAAAAGAAAGCCCACGCACGTAGGATCGCCAAAGGCAGCACTGGTGCATTGGCATTTGTTGACGACGTTGTCCAAGACGCCCTAGAGGAGTTAGAATCGTGGTATTTATCTAGAGAGATTAGTCACCTTATCCCAGCCAAAAATAAAATCTGATCCATGACAATGTTATTATGAAAATTATTTGAGAAGAATTGAGGGTGCGCACCGGCGTGATATCCGTACCCGGTGGGGTCGCCCATGGAGTACACGAACGGCTGGGAGGGGTTTTTCGCTTGGCTGCGGACCGAATCAAAGCTAGCGGTGTCGAGGTACATCTGCGTCATGTATCACGTCAGTCCTGCATCAACCTATCCTTCCACGCCCGCCACGTACCTCCATGAAGATCCGAGGGAGGGTCTTGGGGTAGTTCTTGTCCGCGCATGTTCCCGAGTCAGGGCCACCGGAGAGGTACCGACGTGCGACTTGTGGTCGGCCGAGTCGCTGTTCACGCCGTCCCAGCATCTGCAGTGCAAAGTTAGCCCAAATCAGCCACGTATACAGATGCGGCGTTTACGAGGGAAGTTCTGTGGGCGCCATCAGAATCGTCGGGTGGATAATGCGAGGGGGACGTACGATCTGTGCGCGGATACCGGAGGGACACGATCCAGTGGGGAGCTCGTTGTGCTTCGTAGAGGTTCCACTGAAGTCGAGGCAGAGGAAAGTGACGCTTGTTGGGCATAGCTGCTTGCATTGTAGCTGCGCAAGGTCGGCGTTCCGCTGGATCTTAATTAGCGCGAGCCGACGGATGGCGACAGTTCCTTTACCTCAACATGCGGAACTAGCAAGCAAAAGGTCAGCACAATTTTCTATTGGGAAATGGATGGCTCACGTCATCGGGGAAGGGTGTCGTTACTCCAGGAGTGTCCGAGAAGAGGTAGTCTTAGGCCGCATGAGGCTCTTTCGGCGGACGAAAAGCTTACAGACAACTACTTACAGCTGGAAGAAAGCCGTATCCGTTAGCTGCGGGTGTAAAAAGCACAAGAAAGGAACGTACATGACGGGGCTTTCCGTTGACGCTGGAAGGATCCGTTGCTCCACTGAAAGTACAAAGTCTGTGCGATACGGTCAGAGTGACCTAGTGATGGCAAATTAACCTACGGGGGCCCACTAGAGAAGAGTAAGGAGGGTTTCGCTTGATAAAGTCGCAATAAGGACGCACATAGTTCGACTTGTCCTCCTTGATGGGCGAGGAGGTGCACTGACTCTGCCGGAGAAAGGCCGTGGTCGTGTTAACACGGAAATTGCTTCCGCAACGACTTGATAACGGATGTCAGTCAGAGGTTCACATTTCGCGCATGGTAACACGCCGTACTCGTGTGGACGTGTCCAGAGACCTTGCCTGAATAAAGAAGGTCAATTTCGACAGATACCACGAAAGTGGAGCAAAACGGCTCACCAGGGTTGACAATGGGGTCAATGCGCTCGGTGGTGATCACATTTTCTAGGATACGTGTTCAAAAACGTTCCAGAGCAGCAGAGGAACACAGACTCATGCCGAACAGGAAATAAGCATTTGCAGAGGAGAGGACAGCAGCGGCGAGCAGGAACTTGCTCATGATGTTGCGGGCCATCGGAGAGAGCGTGAAGAACGAGCGACGAGCCTCGAACGGCGGAAGATAAGGGAAACGGACGAGAAGGAGGAGGGGAAAGGAAGGTTGGATGAACGTTTGGCAGTCACGCGTTCTTATTTGGCGCTTTGACCGCTTTTGGCAATCTTTCCACCGCGCTTTCTGTTCTGAGCTGTAAATGTCAGCATCCTGCCACCGTTGCCTTCGCGACATTCTATTTTCTGCACGTAAACGCAGCTAGCGCCTGGAATTCGCGTTCCTTCGACCCTGACCTCATCCACGCGGATTCAATTACACCGGTGCCATTCTCGGGAGAACGCCCTCGAGGATCAGAACCACCGGAGCCTGAGGCTGCTGCTCGGGGTTTCTGCAACCCTAATTTGCTGCAAGTCTAACTCGGCAAAGACATGCTACAAACGGAGGTTTTCACGATCGGATCGATCACAAATATGGCAATTTTAGTTATCCTGCCTCAAGCTGTTCAGCAGGTGGCTTGAAGGTGTGGCCCGAGGCCGCAAAATGCCTCGGACGCGCCGTGCACGGACTGTTTAAAATACAGCCGAAAGATTTTTCTAAGTATACCAGAAGAAAAAATCGAATCACCGCTTGACAGATAAGCCAGATAAGCCGGAGAGTCCAAATTTGGAATGTCATCGTGCGGTGTGCTGGGGTCCTAGTTATTTGGCAGGAGGTAAGTTGATTATCTCTGAGCATTAAGGCCGAATTAACGAGGAATGGTTTAGACAATTCAAACACACCTGAGCAGCAAGGTCGAAGTTGGTTATTTCTGAATTGTTCTCAAGCCGGAGAACTCTGTCGAAGTTCAAACAATGAGACAAGTTGAAAACTCAAGGCACAGACGGCACTTCCAACTTAACTTGAAGCCGCACCAAATTTCCGGTGTTGGAATTGAGTGTGTGAAGTTGGGGACATTACAACGATGCCCCGGTCGCGCCGCGAACTGATTAGAGTCCAATTATGGAGCGCACAGAATAAACTTTAAGCCAGATTCTGCATGATGTGTTCCGAAACTCCACCCACGGCAAGAAAAATTCGGGGTTCTTCAACAAGCCCAAGATGACCGAAACTCAACGTTCGCCGACCGGGAAAATTCAGAGCATGCGCCTACGTCGACCGCAGTCTACAGCAGTAGACACCATGAAAAAATATTCCCCTATCGTGCAACAAATTGAACATAGATTCAGATGACGTTAACATAATATGTATAGAGCAAGTAAGGTAGGATAAATGGCCGTACGAATTATTGCTGCCTGAAAACAACGGAATGAAGAGCCAGTACAATTACAGGAGCATATGCAGAGTCGGCCCTGGATTCAATAAGGACCGGGACCCCAACAATTTTTGATCACATCACCCGAACCTGGCAGCCATCCAGGTACAGACAGGTATAATCCCGCACACCTCCTTGGGATATCGAGACCATGTTGTCATTGCATAATTAAAAAACACACGGATAAACGCGCTTTACCAGCAAGATCAAGTACGGAATGCGGCGACCCAATTCTCAGGTACGGAAGTCTTCGAACACCAGCGCCTCCAAAATGAAGAGGATGGACTTCAAAAGAGGCATATACATGTGCCCACAAGCTTGTCAACAGCGCATATACGACAACTCGCCGACATGTCCCGATCAGATCGTTGATGCCGGCCACATCCATACCCTTTGATGTCCGTCTTCCAGGTTTTCTGTCGGTGCCTGATTCAAAACAAATGCTATATCCTCAGTCATTAACTCAGTTGCGCGTTGAAATGAATAGTTAATATGTCAAATGTGCCGCCGTCCCTCAGCAGCCGTCGGACCCAGCCCTGCTAAAACCTACATCAATCATGTCCACGTTCAATCCACGCTTCAGCTTCAGTCTAAAGAAGTCGCCGATGGCATCAGTTGGCAAGACAACGATCTCAAGCACAAGGCGCCCATGAAGCTTGAAGGCTTGAACGGAATAAAACGGAGTTTCCAGATTCTGAGTTACTAATGTGAGTTTTACGAGCCTGAGTAGACCCGATCGGATACCGACAAGACCTCGACTAGGTTGCTTGTGTACTGTAGCAGTTATTCTGTTTTAGCCCAGCGCTCGCTGTCAAAAAAAAAAGTCTAGACCGATCCTTAATGCGCATCTCCAGACAGCTCCAGTCAGTCGTGCCGGTATCATCATCGTAATAGCGGCATCTTCGGGTTAAAAAAAAGGTCGGCGTTCAGAGTTCAGTTGATCGGACCTCCGCAGGCAGAAACCTGCGTCTACGATGTTCTTGCCGTTCCGCACATACCGGCGGACGTAGGGCTGGAAAGGACCGCAGTTTGGGAAAGACCGTCATCCATCGTCCCGAGGCCGTACTGAGGGAGGTAACCTGCCGAACAGACAGCTGGCGTTTCTTCTGTAGACCAGAACAGTTTTCGAGGACGTCTCCACACTGGCACAAAAAACTGCGTTATGCACCGTGAATTCGTAGCCTAGACTTGCGCCGACAGGCACGCGACGCCGAAGACTGCTATGCCCGCATCTCGTTTTACCGACGCTAGAAGCGCCCGCAGATAATGATGCCTGTAAAATAGTGCCGTCGTGCGCAATTCGCAGTGGAGGCAGGCCCGTGGAGTTGAGATCCAGTACCCACCCTGCAATAATGTTGCGAATTGAAGAATGCAGGTGCGATTCCCGATGCGGATCACAGGAGGCTTCGACGTCTGCGACTCCGGTCCGGAAAGCATAGACAGTCTGCGTATCTTGAGCGCCCGGCGGACGGACTTCTCCAGCAGCGCTATGCACGCAGCGGCCGGCACAGGGGCGATTTCGTCCGCAAAGCTCGCCAGTCGGAGGATGATACGATCCTATGCGTTTCTATTATAATAGAGAAGCGGCGAATAGGGACTTGAAGGGTATCGAGGGATGAATGGACGCTTGGTAATGCCCGAATCCCGTCTTATCTCGACCGGCGGTAAACAAGGTCCGGGATCTTGGCAGCGCAAGTGAAATTGATAACTAGAATCGTCTTCAGAGTAAGTAACCTGTAATTGCAGACATATTCCGACTATAAGAACCCAGTCACTTGGTGAGCTGGTTAACGAAGGAGGTCGAATTCAATTTGAGATCCGAGATATTCCATGGAGGAATATCCAGTGCATGACCTGGGGAACATTTTGAATTAGGGGTTGTGAACGAGAAGGGAGCCCTGTTTCTCCCGGAGTATTAGAGCCAGCCAGCTTCGGTTTGGATTTTACATAACCAGGGGTTCGAGAGCTACTAAGAATAATCTTCTGTAGATCCCAAATTCCGGGGGAATACACGCACCAGGCACACAACAAGTAAGAATTGGGCCTGGAACGATGGTGGAAATCTTGAGCCTTGCAAAGTTGCAAGCATGGCCAGACCTTAGATTATCCTGTGATTCAAAACCTAGATCCCAACTACGGAGCTGAAAGACGAATGAAGTTCAGTAGACGAACCGTTTGAACTTCGATCCAAGACAGCAAGTCGGAGAATCATATTATGATTCTATCGTGAGAGGGACGCCCCAGCGCGGTTTCGAAGATTCGAGGCCATGAGCTTCGTTTCGTAAGGGGGTGTGCGAGGTCGAGCCCAACATTTGGAAAGACTTGAGCCGGTCATAGTCTCTCCTTACAGGCGCTCTAATAATATCAGTCCTCAGCTAACTCCTCCGAGTCCTAACTCGTGTTTGATATAAGTAAGGGCTTCAAGTTGCCGTTCAACCACCCTGAAAATTGAAGGAAAGATAGAAGATTGAGCGCTGGGCTCGAATTGTCAAGTCTAGAACTTCAAAGCTTCGAGACCAGACGAAGAGATTCACAAATAGAACGTTAGTTCTTTTGTGCTTAGAGTAGCAAAAATGTCGCCACAAAAAAACGTGACGTGTTTAGTCATTTCTGCTGACTGCGAAGATGGCAGCTTTGAATATAAATAATTAGCCGCCCTACCACCTTTGCAAAAAAAAACATCGTCTAATTACCTCAATTCGTGCCGGTTGGCTTCAAATAAATGTGGGAGACCCATGGAGGTATATCACAGGTCATTTTACGCCACTAGGCGATACATTGAGAAATGAGTCTACAATAAACTTGAAGTCGAGGGTCGATTTTTGATCGCATTGATCGCCCGCCAAATTCCTCATGTAATTTTTTTTGCAAAGGTACACACCGCTCGCGACCTTCAGTGCGGCCTCGTTTCCGCCCCAAAAATTCAAAGGCCTCAGACTCGACATATTGATATGTCAAGCATCCCGCGTGTCACTGCCAATCCGTCCAGAGGCACAAAAGTGCTAGGTTCAACAAAATGCCATCAAACCAGTTTTGCACAAGTGGGCGACCGATAGTATCACTGCACCTCTTTATTTTGTATATAGTTCTCTGTCTGCACCACCTATCAGGCCCCTGCACCCAGATTTGCCCGTGCCATTATCTTCCTATCAACAAAATCGCCGAGGCAAAGCACTGAAAAAGAGGTAGTGACCAAATCCAGTCTCTCACATATTATTCCTTCAGTTGTTACAATTCTTTGTCTATTTGTGACCGCCGCTGCCGGCTCTTACCTTCATGATGAGGAATGAGAAGACAACCGTGACGAGATCGACTCTGACATAAGAGTCACGCGGACATCACCGAGATCCGCTGATCCAAATACGACCACACCGACCTACCTCTTGCCACCATCTCGCCGAGTGGATTCAAAGAACGCTCCAAAGTCAAGGATCATCCAGCGATTTTTTTTGTGACTTTTTGAAATTCCCACTAGCCCAGGACGGTCTATCGGCGGTGCGGTGTGGCTTGTTTCACGGCAGCAAACCCACTCTAAGTCCTGGCTTTCGATAATCGCGTCTCAAATGCTCAGGATAGGCTATCTCCACTTACAGGTCGCCGCCGCTTCATTTTCCACTCCAAATCGGCGCAACTGCGCCTGTGGTTTCGTTGAGCGGCCCGATAAATGAGTCAATGCTGAAACCTGTGAATGGTACTATTCCTCGCCATTATGGGAACATCTTCGCCGCTTCACAAACTATGCCGACTCATATCCGGTGTTAACGATTAACGATTGTTTCCATTAAATTTGCCTCCATATAAATACCACCACTCACTGTTCAATCTTTACTCTCCTCGCCTCGCACTCACGCATCAATGCTTGCCAGAACATGTACAATTCTTCTGGTTGCCATTATCACCTCTGCAAGGTCTCTGAATGATCCATCACTTGCCACTGTATACGACAAATGTGTCGTCAATAATACCGTCGCACTTACATTTGTGGGTGTCTTATTTCCGGAAACCTTAACTGAATCTCATGTTCATAGGATGATGGACCTTATATCTATATGTATATTTGGTCAGAACTCAAATGTGTTAACCTATGCCTGACCCTGCCTTATAGGACAATGTCAGTGACCTTCTAACCAAACACAATGCGAAGGGTACTTTTTTCGTCAGTGAGTAACTAAACCATTTACACCAGAAAATAATTCGCTGAAATATTTTGGAGATGGAAATAACTGTGAATCGTTCCCAAGGATATGCTCGTTGTTTTCTTACTGTTTGATGTTAGACGACTGCATTTATGCGCCAGATGTCGTCGGTCGTCTCCGATATACACAATGCTGGGCATCAAATATGTTCTCACACGTGGTCCCACCCCAATCTGAAAAGTTTGAACGCGCAACAGAGTAGTGGTCTAAATGGTTGGATGTTCCCGTTATTGACGGGATCCCCAGTTACGACCGAGATTACGAGACTGGACAGTATGTGGTTTCGGGGACGCCTCATTACTCAGAACACCATACTCACAACTTGTAAAGAGGCGCTCTTGGACGTGCTGTCAATCAAGACCCATTTCTTCGCCCACGTAGGTTTACCAACCAAGCGAGACGTTTCGGTATTAAACTATATAGCGTATGGAAACTATAACAATCTTGTCCGCCAAACGGCAAAAAAAACCAAATCTCTCGTAGTCTGGGATTTCGAGTGCGTCCGTTAGTTAGTATCCACTCAGCACTGACATCACAAGCTCCGGAGACTCGGTTGGCGAAACTTGGGAACAAAGCGAAATCGATTACAACGCCATCATCGCCAAGCATCCCCAAACGCTCCTTGCGTTGAACCATGAACCGAAGGAGAAGCCTGGTGCTCGTTCCTAGCCTATATGCATTGATTTAAAATTTTCAGTGAACACCACGTAGGTGCTAGTCCTCTTTTTTTCATGCCCTAATTCAAGCGGTCGCGCTAGCCTTTACCTGCTCCCGACCGTGATCCCCACTTCAAGCTGCCGGGTACAAGCTGGTAACTCTCGCCGAATGCCTAGGACTTGAGCCCTATACGTTCGTCGGATCCTTTGGCCGCGCGATGCGAGTTTTTTCCACTCTCTGTTGCTTCCTGAACATTGCCCTAGAACAAGACATGGAAGTGCTGAAATTGAGTTCACTGCTCGCACATAAATATACTTTGCTCACCCTGTATTTGAACATTTGGCTGGACACTCCCGTGCATCCCTGTCTCCGATAGCATATGATAATCGAAGCTCCTACCGTCACACGGTCTTCATGATCAAAGCTAGTTGAAAGTATGGATTTTCGTTTTGATATCAAACTACAGTTCGAGACACTGAAAACTTGTCAACAAGAATCACGACATATCTGTCAACATGTCTGAATAGGGATTTTCCAGCGCTCACTTCCACATTTGACCATTCAAGTCGACACATGATGCGCCCAAAGCACTCAAAGATCT
>JARJLF010002845.1:0-27791 GCA_029378395.1 Mycena leptocephala
AATTTCCGTCGAAAGGTCGAGTGCATCAGAGTGCATCACTGCATCTCGAAGGATATAGCAGCGGTTACGGAGAACACCGTTGCATTTTGTCCGCCGGACCGCAGATTTGACGTGCGGACCGGAAACCCGATATGGATGATATGTCAAAAGTTTCGCTTGCCAGTGATCACCATGTCCGACGTTGCTAGTGAACCTTGCGGGCCTACGCACTCGGGATTATCTCTAGATATAGCTTCCTTAATCCACGACCAAGCTCGCCTGCCCCTTGACCTCGAACGCACGGTATTCGATCTCGCCGCTCACTCACGTCCAAGGAATATTCCTCTTCTGAGTTGGTAGCGCGGCGGGTGCAGAATTGGTATGTGTAAATGGCATATTTCAGTTTGCCGTGAACACTGAAAGTGTCTCGCTCCAGGGTCGAACCGCTCTTGTATCGCGTCGTCTATCTCTCACCCCAGTTATGGTCGCGTCGTTGGGAGGTTGACGCTCCCCACCAGCAGGACATCCCCACCTTTACGCCCGAAATTCTTCTCCGGGTGATTGCAACCAAACCTACGCAATTCCTTGCCAACGCAGTCCGCCATCTGTTCGTCGACGGCGCCTCCAGGATGGATCATGATGAGGTCGCAGCTATCATTGCTGCCTGTAGCGGAGTCAAAGACTTGTTCGTGCAGTTCGTTCCTTCCGACCTCAACTGTGCCATACCGGACCTCCAGCGGCTCGCGACGGCCGTCGCGCCGCTATTTCAGCCCAGCACCGTCGACTTTGCCCACCCGCTATTCCGTAACATTACCCACCTCGAAGTATTGGACCGCCCGTGGGCCGCATTCGGCGGCCTCGACCTCATCCCGCACCTGACCCACATTGCGTTCAATGGTATTCCATCGGACCTCGCATTACACACCCTCCTTTGCGCAGATGCGCGCCTCCGGTGCATCATTTTTATTACTTCAATGCTCCACAAGATGAGGCAGGAGTCTCCCCTCTTGGCGGACAGTAGGTTTTTGTGCCTTCTACAAAACAGCAATTATCGCGCAGACTGGCTGCGTGGCGCCTACTGGGGAGAAAACCACTGGGTCCTCGCTGACAAGTTCATTCTTGCGAGACGAGCAGGGAAGGTCGATCGTAAGCGGCTGGATTTGTTTGGTTCCCCGCTGAAATTACTGAATAATTCCCTAGGTTCCCTGTACCACATCTCCGATTCAGACCATTACTGACTAAAAAGGTAAGATATTTGATTTCGCCGCAACTGTACATGCACTTCTGTACATCAGTGTATGTATTTCAATGTTGAGATTCCAAGATTCGAAGCTTTCCGTGAATCATCGCAGAGAATTGACGAGTCTGTATACTAGATTTCGTCAACTGAGTGTTTGGCGACTGTTGCTGTAAAAGTCCGAGAAAACCTTCTTCACGTTTCTGGTGCTGCTTCCAGGAAAGCAATGACGATGAAGTCCGTAAATGGGGATACCGGCCAGGACGTATTTGAATGTGGTGAAGGTTGCCGTTCCTTCACGGCGGCTCAATATCATAAAATCTAGGCTCCAAACTCCAAGAACCTTTGCCGGCTAGATGTAAGTGTAAGTAGCGACGCAAACATAAATGGAAAAAAAGAACGAAGCGGAGTCGAAGAACACCATACAGCGACGGCAAGGAAATGTAGTGCGCGCACCCGAGAGCCCTCGCCCCATAACCCCACAGCTCACCGGCCATTGCGCCCGCACCGTGCCCATCGACCGCTGCGCCCTCCCGGGCATCGAAGGAGAGCGTGTCGTGCAATTTGAGTCGGGTTAGTGAGTAAGGAATAATTAGGCTGTTGCGACGCGTGAGGGGCTGGACACGGCATGCGACGTCCTCGAGGACAGCCTGCAATGCGCTCCATATGGCGACGTCATCCACACCAAGCTCCTCTGCCTCACTGCGTCCGAGTCACTATCCAATCCCATCTCGTCGTCGCCCGCGCTGGTTACATCTGTGGCCGGTGGGATCGTGAGGATCGTGTCGAGGTAACTGTGGGCGCAAGTCGGTACGAGCGCGCGATAAGAACGAAGCAAATACACACACCTCCGTCCCGTCCCGCCTGAGGCTCACCCACTCCCCCCCAAGCAACATAACCGAGTTGAGCGGAACGGCGGCGTGTCCGCCACGGGGTTCGCTGGCGCGAAGTCTCCTGTGCGCGACACCCACCCCTCGGTAACGTGCCTAACCTTGGACTGGAGCTGCTCGGTGCTCGATTAAGAAGCCGGTCACGGCCTGGTTACACTATTCCGCTTTCGCGGGAATGTCCCGGAGTCCATCACCCCGCATCCAGCCAAAAATTTCATCCCGAATCACCTCCAACCGCTAGAAGGCGGCGGCTGGAGACTGCCAGACCTCATGCCCCGCTGCTTCCGCACAAAGTGATCAAAATAACGGTACGGAAATCTCCACGGCATCAGCTTTCCGAGTAGAGCTTGAGCACGTACTTGGCGGATCGGGAGCGGCAGCTTGATCGCGTTGGGCGTAATATTCACAAATTGAGCCGGTGGTATTTATCCACCTAAACCCGTCCCTTCCAAATTACAAATGTGGGAACATGCAGTGAGCCATAGCCATAAAATATAGAAAAATATCACATTCTGTGTAAGAAGAAAGAAGGAAAGGAACAGTATTGCTGCGTCCCCGTTTGGTGCCTGTCTTCGAAGGTCACGGATACTGGCCCGAACATAAAGCAGGAAGGGCTAGTAACAAAAGTGAACTTGGAAACTATATTTAAAGGGATTCTCATGCTGGCTAAACGGACAAGGCTCACGTAATGTATATTTCCAATTTTTCCGTCCTACGTATACAACTTGTCATCGTTTTTTTGTGATGTATGAGTCCATGACCAATTTATGACTAAATCCTGTTTGTATTGTAGCAAAGTTGCTGAAAATCGATCTTCAACCTAAAGGTTCAACAATTACTGGAAAAGGATGGGTAGATGCCGAAGTGAGTAAAAAAGTTCGCCGTACGAGATGTATCCCACTAAATCGTTCGCCGCGGTCGTCTGCATTGCTCATGGATGTCAGTGAACACTGAAGGACCAATCTCAAGCCATCTGCAGACCGGAACCAAAGACTGATACATCCGCTTGGATACGAGGATGATAAAGCCTGCTTATTAATCCCGGCCGGCGACGACTCAGTCATCCCGGAATCCGCGCGATGCTCGCTCAGCCACCCGGTATCTGCCAAACGCCGCTTGGAAGTCAGGCACGGCGGCTTTAGTACTTATCAGAGGCATTTACTTGATGCCCGATGCTTATTCTGATGGGCCAAAATAGTGATTCAAATAGTTTCGTCGTCAGCGTCCGAGATGCGGCCATCAGCACCATCAGCACGGTTTGATCTCCTATGCAGTACGTCCAGGGCGGTCAGGGGACTCCCCCGTTCCAGAACGATTTTTTCAATGAGAATCAACTGAGATTAAGCAGAAGAAGATAAAGAGTCACTGCATAGAGTTGCTCAGATGTGCCGTCAGGCGAAAGAAGGGGGGGTCTGGGTGAACACGGTTTCTCCCAGCACCCTTCTAGCATCAAGCATGGCTCAACCAGCTCGGAATTGCTTGAGCACAGACCGAGCCGCGGCGGCATGTTCTGGCATGCCGAGAGATGCCGCTAGAAGGCGCCCCATCAAAATACTCATTCTACGTCAAAACCAAATGACAATGACACTGAAACTGTTAGGCTTCTCCGTTTGCGCCGTATCCATGCGAAACAGGATGAATCAGCATCTTACGGCCTACCTCTAGCACCATTCAAGCCGAGGATTCTGTGAAGCCTATAAAGACTGAGCTCACTCCAGCGCAGATGTATCATTACAAGTATGTTCCCATTCACACTCCGAACCACAGTGTCTGCCCTTTCGGTGCTTCTTCATCTCTCGAGCATCTATGTCGCATCCGGTCAATCTTGCGGCTGTACATCGATTGTTATCCCTGTTGACGTCGACGTCCTCATTCCGAAGGATCCCACGGATCCATTTGGTGGACTGAAAAGCAATGCAAGCAGTCTACGCCGTCTGGACGACGCGTACGACGTCTTCGGGGTTTTCTGTCAGCCAAACACTACCTCTCCAAAAAATGCCGGTAAATTAAAATCGGTTTTGGCCGTGTGGTGATTGATCTCGCTTTAGATGTCATACAACTCTTGGTGCACGGATTCACGTACACCAACCAATATTGGTCACCTCAGACAGAGGAATTCCGCAACTACTCCTACGCGGAGTTCGCCTGCGACCGTGGACAGTCTTCCCTTGCCATCGATTGGGTGGGCGTCGGGCTGAGTTCACGACCCGCGAATGCCTCTGACGTGCAGTACGCTACCGGCGCCGCTGTCCTTTCGCAACTGGCGCGTTACCTCAAGACCGCCTCCATTCTCCCCGGGATCCAGCCCTTCAAAAAAATTATTGGCATAGGGCACAGCGCGGGGTCAACCATGTTGACTTTTGGCGCCATCGTTGACGGCGCGCAATCCCCTTTCGACGGTTTCATCCTCACGGGCTCGCTGAACGTCGACCTCAGCACACTGGCCCCTCTTCTTGGGGTCACTAGCGCGCGGGATGATACCCCGCTCCGGTGGGGGGCCCTCGACCCCGATTATATCACAACGAGCAACCGCAGTATATTCTACCCCACCGACCTGACCTCATTCTCACCCCGCATGGTCATATTCGACAACTTCACGAAGGACGTTGGGTCCGTGTCCACGGTCTTACAGGGCGCTATAACGTCCGTGACGGCGCACTATACCGGGCCCGTCGCGAAGGTTGTGGGCTCAGATGACCGTTTCTTTTGCGCTGCTGGCCGGTGTGTAGACGTCGCGGCGTTGACTGCAGCTGAACGCATCTTGTGGCCAGAGGCACAGAGTTTTGAGGTTGTAGTGGCCCAGGGAAGTGGTCATGATTTGAATCTCGACTTTTTTGCGAAGGGGCCGTTCAATATCTTTGTTGGCTTTGTGAACCAGTTTACAGGGCTTTGAGTCATTATTTACTATAGTGCCAGTATCATTCGCCGTTGTTCAAGTTTTTCTCTGTACCTAATAGGGTCGCTCAAAGTTATATTTTCCGGCCGCTTTCCGTTCCCTTTCCGTTCCCTGTTGGCCCACTTTTCATTCTCTCTCGAGTCCAGACCCAATGATTGTAGTGCTAGATTTCTGAGAAGTTGAAGACATGATACTCGCGGAATGCTCTGGGACCTTAGACTACGTAGGATGCACAGACTGTTGTAAACAGGGAGCCAAAAGAGGCAAAAAGGGACGTTAGTGCAGCCTCACAGTTCACTCTTTTGTGGATTTTTAAGAGAAGATCATCGATTACCCTGTGCCAAGTTGCTCACGTAGTCTTTCCCTTTGCCAGTAACCACCATCCCGCCTGGCACCTAGTCCTTAGCGCTCACTGCATTTAACCGGGTCCTATACTCCGTCTGTCAAGGGATGTATAGGACCAGTCCAGGCCTCTAAACAGTGTCTGTTCAGGTAGCTACTAGCTAGCCAGAGGTGCTTCAAGGGGTGTATAAGTCCAGTCCAGGTGCCCTAAACTGACTTAGTCTAGATCTGTTTATGTGAGTGTCGTAACCTAGCCTCAGCTCAAAGACTTGTTTCTAGTTCAAATGAGGTATGTTGAGCTGTGGAGCGATCTATTCAGAACTACACATATATGTCTAGTTTATACTTATAGCAACAGTAGTCTGTCTAGCTGAGCCTGGTGACCCAGTTTTCTTCTGAGTTTAGGACCTCGCTGAATGCAATGGTTCAAGGCAAATACTAATACCCCCAGTTGTGCCATAATCTGGTGTCGCCATTATCCTTCAGACTGGATCGGCGGCGACATTGAGCGCAAGCGATTTCATTCCGTGGATGGTCTAGCAATTCTAAATTGCCATAAGCACTAACACAGATAAATCTCTAGGAGCCTTCCTCACTTGCTAGGACTCTAGGGCAAGCAGTGAGTACACCAAGCCGTTCGACGCTGCCACCGATGACAACACAATTGGCTTCGGTTGGGCTTCGCGATGAACCGTCCCCAGAAACGTGCCCAGGGCCTGATTCTCCAGTTTGTTTTCGTCTCTTGCTATCGAAAACGGCTGCTGATGATCATACCCAGCCATGCCGGGGATCCAGGAGAAAATGCGGCGGCCCAGGCTTGGGCAAATGCGTTCAATCTGTCTCACGCCTTCCTTTCATACTTGGCTCGTTATTCCATCCCGAAGGTTTAGCATGCAGAACCGTCTCCACCCCGTAGCGTCGGTCTGCTAGGTGTTTACCTTACCCACCAGTAGTTTGGTTGGACTCCGCCATATAAAATCTTCGTACATGTTTAATTACCGTCAGGCGAAACGGAAATCAACTCATTCTAATCCTCTTTCTAGATCTAATCGGTGATAATGGCACTTTTTGTACGATGGAAATTGATGGAAGATGATTGCTTCGCATTAGTAGTTATTCGGCGTCCACTACGAGTGGTGTTATGATAATTATATCGACCAAGACCCTAAAAACTTCCGTTCATCTCATAAGTTATCCATGCGCCAGCGGGAGCGAAGCTGCGGCATGTCTTGTATAGATTTATCATTGTACTCAATCCCGTCGTCGCTTCCTTGGTGGACCTCGGACAAAACAGTGGCTGCATCACATACCCTCACCAACATCACCACTTCAGCCAGAACGCGAGGCTAGAACGGAGGGGAGCGCGGAAGAAGGTGGAATTAGTAGTCTCGAAGGCTATCTGTACCGTTATCAGCACTGCGAGCACAACCATTGAAATTCACTCGTATTAGCAGAGACGCAGTAACTGCACCCAAGATCGAGCTTTGTCTGCTCCAAGGAGCCTTATAAGTAACACAGAAGAAATGAAGGTCAGGCGATGCGGGGCGCGGTTTTGTGATTGGACAATAGATACACGTCAATTGAGGAGAAAATGCGAGGAGGAGAGCAAGAACTTGGGCGGGCAGGGATATTACACATTGTAAGCGATGAGGAACGGGGAATAACGACATGGGAACACGAGGGGTCCCGGGCGGCCAGTCCAAATTTCAAGGACGAGGAGCCGAATAACGGCGGACGCATCTGGCATCGTAATTCTTCATCGAGTAGACCCTTGGCATTGTAGAGAAGGCACAAGACAGAGAGAATTCACTAACACGGAAACCGAACCCATCGAACGGTGGCGATGATCATTGATAAACCCAGAACGATCCGTGCAAGCTTCGATTTCCGAGTTGTAACGATTGCCAGTTCTCCCGAGATCCAGTTATTCCAGGCTGGCCATGGAAGCAGGCACCGATGATCATTGTGGAGACCGTGCGAGTCTAGAATATTCCGTGAACACAGAGGTGGATGCGGCTGCCCCCAAGGTTCTTTTCTAAAAAAAATTCAAAGGCTGCCCAATAAATCAAATGCAGCAGGAGAAGCAGAACCTCGAACGCAACGCACGCAAGTAGACCTGGGCAAAGGGGCCCGGGCCCGGCGAGGGGAACAAGAGAATAAGCCAAAGACAGGCGGGATACTTGGATGAAGAATGAATGAGAGTTACATCGGATTAATTATATGATGCCTCGGGTCTGCTGGAAAGAATTCAAGTGTAGTGTCTTTTGAGCTGCGCTGTTCGGCGGTGCACGATACTACGACTCCTCATGAGAACAACCCACGAGGATTGGATACACGCGTCTTGGGATGCCTACGACGTTCACGGATCCATTGAAAATCCCAATAAAGCCACAGGCCAAAAAAAGGGGAGATGAGGAGAGGAGAAGGGATCAATGAAAGACTCCAGGCACCAAGGATGTGACGCAGAGCGTGCGAAAGAGAAATGAACCACGGCGGAGGCGCGTGTCCGCTGCCCGCGAGGTAGAAGATGCAAGATACCCGAGGGGATGACAACGGAACATCTCTTTCATGTGCTTGCACGCATGGGAGGAATCCTCTAAATACTCACTGCAGTTAACGGCTCACAGTGGACGTACAAACCAGCCGACTCTCAAATGGGTAGCATACGACCATCGATAGTACGCACGCGCCGCGATAACCAGACAGTGCCGACGGTTACATGACTTCGGCGGAAATAGATAGACACTTTGGAAATGTGGGTCCGGGGATGGGGTAGGGAGCCTGGACGTCAAGCGAGGAAAATCAGTATAAGTATATGCGGCAGAGCTGTAGCACATAAACGGGAGGAGACGCACCAGAAATTAATAGCCGAATCCGTCATGTTTTTTTTTGGGAGGAGCGACGTATATGAGCGTCAAAAAGGAGAGAAACAACACCTGGAACGTAATTTGAGCAGCGGGCGATTCGTCCAATGTCAACTTAAATGTACATCCACCTCCGATGGCAGGCAATTGCGCGTGCTAAAATCCGATCTACCCGCACAATTTGATGGAACATGTATAAAAATGCGATATCGATGATACCGTGAGGGTCTACGCGTTGAACTGGCGGCAGCATATAACGTGAGAGATATTCATGAATTGCGCTCCAAGTGCGTCACGAAGCGCCCACGGCCCGAAGTCAAGCCTACGGCGTCAGCTAGAGATCTCTGTGAGGTATCCGGTGTTGGGGACTCCACTCGAGGCACCCAGGACGAGCCATTAATATTCGTCGCGCGTACACAGACGATGGAGGTTAAAAGCCAAGAAGGCCGCCGGAATTTGATCCGGGCGATCCGGTCATTGACACCGCCACACAATCTCCTTCTTCGACGGTGATGCGCTCGCCCTCATCCGCCACAAGAACGATCTCAACTACGATTCCTCCGCTGTCGCGTTCTAGCTTCACACAATAACGAATCAAAAGGACGAAGTAAAGCAAATGCACTTTGGTGGTAGGCGCTCTCCGGTGCTTTCTTTAGCCCGTCTGCCCGCCATGGACCTGCGTCTACCTGAGACGGCCTCTCCTTCCGTCCATTCTGCGCATTGTCTAGCCTTGTGTTTCTCCTTTAACGCTCCCACGTCCCTCGCTAGACTACAGCACCCCCATTGACTCCCATTCCTTTATCGCCCGTCGTTCATGTTGTGGACCTCGCGAGTATAATAACCCCCCCGTTCCTACGCCTACCTTTGACTCACTTGTCCATCTCTCATCCCTGATACCCACGTAGCCCTTATGCCCAATCCACCACCCTTCATTCGTTCTCTCGACTCCCACGCATCTACACTCCGTCCTTTCCATCCAGACACACCCCCCACCGCCCTTCCTCCCCGCACGTCCGTGTCTGCATTAGATTTCTCTCACCCATCACTTCCATTTCGTTTGCATCGTCCCTCCTTTCGTTTGCAACGCATCTCCCTTCCATCCGTGCCGCGGTGTCGAGCTACACTCCTTCATCCACCACCGCACGCCGTCTCCACCGGACTTCAGACATTCCTTGCTCGTCGTCTTCCGTTCCTTTCCTTTCCTTTCATACTTCTTCCATTCCTCCCTCCTCATCCTCCGCGTCCCTGTCCTCCCAAATTCGTTTCTACTGTTCTCGTTTCTGAATCCGCGTTCTCATTACCCGAGAAACCGAAAGGCAACAGTCTTGTACAACGCGCGGCGTCAATCCCAGTTGCGCTCGAGGGGCGCTTCATGATCCTCCACCGAAGGTCCGTATATATCTCCTCTTTCCTCGTGTCCTCACTAGCCTTTCCATCAATCTTTACATTTGACTTGCACTTTACTAACTTATCCTCTCGTTCCCAATGGCGTGCGACCCGAAACCCGAGACGAGCGTCCGATCCGTTGCGCACAAGGTTGCCAGCATCGTGGAAGGAAAAGAATACGACTTCGTTATGTGCAATTCCAATTTCCACGCCGCCAGATATGGTGAGTGCTTTCCCCATTTCAGTAATGCCCGTTCTCGTTTCCTGCATCTCCTTCACCCCATCAGTTCCCATCGGCTTCGGCTTGGTTTCAAACCCTGATACTTTTACCGCGCCCCCGTTTCGTTTCGTTTCCGTTTCCCTTTCATCACTTTCCATGAGCCCGACTCTACGGACTCGTCCCTCCCCCGTCGGAGTCATCGGCTTTGATTCCCGCCCGGCAGCCTCTTTTCTACTTTATCATACGGCAAGACCGCTAACAACCTTCCTCACATACTAATAGGTCATCTTAGCCATCAGCACCGCCGCTCTTCTAATCTTCAAAAATAAAGAATTCCAGGTAGGCCACGGGGACGCGTTGCTTACCGGAGTGCGCGCGGGGAGCAGATGGTCAATCCAGTCCCAAGACAGTGGTGCCGCAGACGCCTATGCATACTACGCATTTTTGCATATGTGTATATGCTCAATCCGGCTCGGTGCGATTGATTTTGGCGGTGGCATGCGGGTGTCCAGGACGAGACGAGGATCAAGGCGCACTGTGCGATGTGGCTCGATTGTTTCTCCACCGCTGATATTCGTGTGTCGTGTGTCGTAGGTCTTCCGAGACCCCTAGGTATGTCGATTTCCTCCTCTCCGCCATCTCTGTTGGCGTATCGCTCATTTGTCTTTATGTTCAGTTTGTCCGCGGTTAGGTTCCGGACGTACAGAAGAGAAGAGGTAGCTAGGGTACGTCTCCAACTTCCCGTCCGCTCACTTACTGTATTTCTCCTTTGCTTTTGTGTACAGAGTTTCAGTTCCAGAGGACGGGGAAGTAATGATGTGCGTGCCGGAGCCACACAGATGAACCGGATGTACTAATACGAATCGCGCGTTAGGAATCTAGATACGAAGCAATAGGATGTGTACCGTGACACGGTTTCCACTTCTGCGCTGAATCGTTTGTTCGTTCGAGAACATTATCCAAGCCGTTCGAGAGCGTGAGAGGGCCTGTCGGGATAGGTTCAAGGTGGGTAACGACGGGTAACGGCCGAAAAACATTATGTAAGGCGAATCGGCATATTAGCGTATAACTGCGAGTAGCCCAGTGTCTAAAGAAAGTGAGTCGTTTGGTTTTAAATATAACTTATTTCAGATCCTCTGATCGAGCGAGTGGAGGCAGACCCGGATCAGATACGAACCGAATTTCCGTGGTCAGGGCTGGTACACGAGAAGGAGAAGTACCTATGCCTTGAGTATTCGTTATGAATGTCCCGAAGCCAGGTGCAGTTCTTCGCGCGGCCAAGGGGACTCTAGCCCTTCTCCAGCCGCCAGCTCCGTCTATATTCTGAGAATCCTAGGAGGCTGTGAGTTTGAGGGTTCTGATCAGTCACGGCGAGTTCAATATATTGTTCACCATGCCCTTTCACTTCTCGTTATGTGTGCTCGTGCTCATCATATACTGTATGCTGACGGTGTGCGGTAGAATGAGCCATGCTCTTCAATCCTCAATTTTCAGACATTAGAGAGTTTGCGATGAGCCATTCGAGCCATCCAATGGCTCGCCAATTCTCCCTTCAGTGGTCTGTCTATTTCAGGACTTGCCTCTCGTCTGTAGAGGACCTCCATAGGGTCAATTTTGTGCACTCAAAGTAGGGAGAATATGTGGTAGGTTCTTTGCAATTTTCATTTTTGTTAGCCATTCAGCCATCTGATGGCTGCATCGCAAACAGGCTATTCTTCCCCTTGATTTGGCCAGATCCAGAATGCATCCAGCTCGCGCCACCTGAATCTTTCGTTGTTTCTGCATTCTGCTTTCAGCTACCTGGGATTTCTTTGTCCGTCATTGATTCGTCTTTGTTTCTGCCGATCTTTGTATACTATACCGTCAACTCTGCCTCCGTTGACCAGCGTCATGTGTTGTGCGCATCTCCACCCTCCTCGTTCCTCTCCTTCGCCGCGGTATTTTTCATATTTTGCTGTATCATTCATGCACTCACTCAGTTATGTTCATGCTTTCACGTCGACAATGCAAATCAAACACACTGATTTGTCTCCGTCATTCTTTGCTCGTGATGATCGTGTTATAATGCACCGTCAACGCCAGACGCGCCAGCCCACGCCAACCAATGTCAGATGAACAACATTTTCCAGATGGCGACAAGGATTGCGATGCCCAAGAGACTGGGCTCAAAGGTTTTGAGGAGTAGTCACTGTGTTCCGCTGGGTTGTCGGTAGAGTAGGACCGACGTGTGTCGGCCCAGTCCAACGTTGGCACATTATGCCGACCCCTTCTGACATAGATGGACATTTGTTTCCTGCCCGGAGACGAGGTGCGTGAGCTTTTCCACGGCGACGGTGAGTGCGGCCGATTGCAAATAACAGGCGGGAGATGATAACGCGGTTTCGAGTGTGGGAGGCGACGAGGGTTCAGGGGAGAAAACGAGCTGGGCAAGATGAAGTCGACAGCGGCGCGAAGTTCGTCAGCTTCTGGCCGCGGGAGTAGCTGTGATCGTGAGCCGCACGTGTCCGAGTCGTTCTGTGAGAAGGGGAGGTTTGTCAGTTGCATGAGTCCCGTCATTCGCAAGTATACGAGCAAATTGGGAGTGGGACTGAACTATTTTCGCTTGGGACTGAGCTATTTCGCTTGTGACTGAGTTATTTTCGCTTGCGACTGAGTTATTTTCGCTTGCGACTGAGCTATTTTCCCGTGGGACTGAGCTATTTCCGCATCCACTAAATGCACCGAGTTCCACCAGTACGTGTACACCAGGATGATTAGACTGTTTGCGCTGCGGCCATTGGATGCCGATTTGCGTTGCGCCATCCGATGGCTCCACACGCCAAAAATGCCCCGCGGATGGCTGTCGGAGCCGCTGGACACTAATTTTAGCTGGTGTAACCACCAATGGCTGGAGCGCAAACGCTCTAATTCCTGTGCGGGACCGCGCCGTGTATCAATCCAATCTAATCCCACTGTCGCTCTCACGTGGGAGACGACTTGGCTATCGATGATTGGTGTCACTTCTACGCACCACTTCAAGTCGGCTCCGCAAGAGATATTGTTGTTTGGAGATCTTATTGGGTTCTTCAACAACCAAGACGAGCTTATTGGGCCGCTTGGAAGACCAACCGGCGCTCGACCACTCAAATCATTGGTTTCTTGGCAAATTCGCGCCATTTGATTGACCGACAGTCTGCAGAGGTCATGGTCTCACATCTCCGTTTTGGAGATCCTATGGGGTTCTTCAACAGGCTTAATGGGCCACTCGCAAGAGCACCTGGCGCTCGGCCACTCGAATCATTGTTTTCTTGGAAAATTCGCGCCATTTGATTGACCGACAGTCTGCAGAGGTCATGAGCTCACATCTCCACTTGTGGGAAACGCAACCCAACTTATTCCCACCTCGCACTTCGCGCGCGTAGCAACTGACGCAAGTCAACCCTTTTTACTCTTTTCTTGGAATATGCTTGCATGCATATAAATCGGCGGGTCATATTATCAGCGACTGCCTAGTGGGCCAGTCTAGCTAGTGGGCCATTTGCATAATACAGCGGGGTGCAATGTATAATGTTCATATTTGGGACCTGTGGCATGGTACGCGACCTATGAGGACTCTGTACGTCAAATTTGGAGGCAAGTTACGGCGGCGATCAAAAGCAGTGCGAGGTTTTGATGGGTGATGTCGGCGTGTGAACATCATTTCTTATTTCCGAATACCGCTTCACAAGAGGTGGGCGGACGGAAAGCCGATGATATCATGCTCCGAAATCGAGCCAATTTGAAATAAGGGGGGTCCACGCGAGCGGTTGATCGCTCCGATGGCCCGCGGACCGATTTCCGAGCACAGCTTGCTTACGTGTGTACGAATAATATTATATTTCACGCTCCGAGCTTTCTACGCTGCGCAGGCCCTGATACAGACGACTTCGCCTTTCTCTTCCGCCCTGCGGCCGTGTTCGCCCGATCCAACCCCTCATCCGGTCCTGCGACATCCTCGAAAGCCGCCGGGATACTCGTCGGCAGAATACCGAGCGCCATCTCCTCCTTCGCATTCACCTCCATACTCACCCACACCTCATGCGGCAGTCTCGTTCCTCCCGGATTCAGTGGCGACGCGTACTTCGGATGAGCAATATTGAGGTGCTCCGGCATATTGTAGCGCCATTGCGCGGGTTGGGAGGCGCCGGTGCGAGGTGCATCAGGATGGGGGATGTGTCAACTGCGACACTCTCACTCTCAGACTCCCAGTTGATTTCTTGTTAGTTGCGACACTGTGACAAGTTGCGACACTCTGATGGGCTGGTCGCAGACTAATTATAGACCATTTCTTCTACATTCATTGCCTGGGGACTCAGCAGGATTCAATTTTTCTAACCCTAACCTCTGAGGCAAATATATCCCTGAACCCAGACACTAACCAACCTAACCTCTAACCTCTAACCCAAACTCTAACCACCAACCACTAACCCGGACTCTAACCCAGCACGACATATTTGTACCCGCAGTTAGGGCGCGCTCCGCTTGCCCTAACTGCTTGATAATTTTATGTTTTAGCTAATACAGAACATTATAGACTGGATGACTTGCGACACTGTCGCTATTTTTAGCTGACAGTGTCGCAACTCGGTGGTCTTTCTTAGCGAGTCTGAGAGTGAGAGTGTCGCAGTTGGTTGATCCCCATCAGGATGGCAGAGCTTGCATACAATGGGAACATTGCGGCACGGGGTGGTCTTGGACCCTTGATCAGCTGGCTTATTATATAATTGAAGGCCGACCTCATCGGGCACTCGCACTCGACATGCGTGACCTGTGCCTTTTTGCGGAGACTGACTTGACATTCTGGCTTACCGGAAGCAGCGCAGAAACCACAAGGCAGGATTGGCCCAATCTGCGCGGGATGAGAACTTGAAACCAGCTACCAATAATGCACATACCGGCGCGCGAAGGGTCTCGTTGACGCCACGGATGAAGCGGAGGATGTGGGTGCCGATATGAGCCCGCCAGTTAACGCCACGGTCGCCGCAAAAATGACAGGCTCGCTCGACCTTGTTGTCGTGCTCCTGTATCAGCAGTTGAGTTCCTGCGTGACAGACGAGCGCCGGCTTCCCTACATAACAGTTAGATGTGAATTATGGAGGATGCGAAATCACAAACCATTATCGAACGCATATGGGAACTCGGACGATTTCTTGACAGTCACAATGGAGGTGAGTGGGATCTTCTGCGCGACCACCGCGTCCCAGAGAAGCTCGCAGACGGCACCCATTGGCCCGTCGTCCAGTTCCCAAGATCGCCCTTCAGAGTTGATGTCGTAGGCGCGCTCCCCGAGACGCGGGAGCGCGTCGACAGGACGGTAATTTACGAGATCGGTGAGTGCACCTGGGACAGAGACGATGACCACCTTTTCTGTCGTCTGCTTCGTCCCAGCAATAGCTGAATCGACCTTCAGGAATCGGCCGTTCCATATCCACGACCACGGCGATTGGTCCTCGGTCATCGAATCGGGGGAACGCGTCGCCTCAGGCAATGACGGTCGTGGTCTGGCCAAGGCACTCTCAGACTCGGGGAGCTTGTCGTCGAGAGTAGGGATCATGGTCATGCTCAGGACTTGACCGCTGAGCTTGACTTTGGCCATCGGATTGCGGATTGTGGGAGCGAGGATGCTTCCGCGGGAAATTCCGTCTTCAAGGATAGCGGTGGAGCGAACGACGGCCAGGGACAGGGTTTGGTCGGTGCGAAGCAACGTGAAGAAAGGATCACCGACGATAAAGGTGTTGGCACCGAGAATTGCCTCGGGGTTCACGTCGTCGCGCTTCTTGCCATTGACCTTGGTGTGGCCGCGGACGCGTTTCAAATGCTCCGTTGATTTGGGCTCGAAGTCGGCATTGATCACAACACGACAGATGCGCTGTTTATGGACCCACTTGCCATCGACGTCAAGATAGTCGTTTGGGTCGACGCCACGCCCGGATGGAAGCGCGAGTTCTGGAATATCATCGAGGGTGGCTTCAAACGGTATACCATCAGCACTTTCGTCCTCGAGATCGTCATCATCGTTGGGGGCTGCGGGGGTTTCGCTGGAAGAAGGACCAGGGGCAGTAGACGAGTTGGGGTTGAGGAGCGCAAGCGGGATTGAGACAGGAGATGGAGTAGGTGTGCTGCTCGGAGTGGGGGGTCGGATAGCGGGGCCGGACGAAGCAGGAGTTGGAGTGGAAGTAGATGGGAAAGAGGAAGGAGGTGTCACTGAGGAGACGGTAGGGGTAGTGATGGTGGAGCGGTCCACATCAGATTCGACGCCGGGGTACTTGCCGTCCCCAAATGGGCGCAACATGTCTATCTCCAGGTCCGAGAAGATAGCCGCGTAGTCATAGGAGTGCAAAGGGAAGCACAGCTTCTTGAAGATTTGTTGCGCGACTTTAGAACCTTCATCCCAAACCGAGGCGGTATGACAATCACCGGCGATGGCATGGCCCATCCACGACACCATATTCAGATGATCCACGCCCTCCGCGCGATTCATGCTGATACGGCGCTGGCCCTGGTCCAGATCGGGCTGCCGCAAGTACACAGCCTGCAGATCGCAGGCGTGGCCAAGCCGTTCGATCCCCTGTGCGTAGCTCATGGCCGAGTTGTGTCCACCGAGCATGCGAAGCTTGCCGAAGAGTCGCTCCAGCGGATCGTCACCAACCTGGAACAGATAGAAAGGTTTGGTCGGATCCAGCTGTTGTTGTTTCGCAAGGCAGAAGAAGGCATTCTTGATCATTGACTGCGAGTCACCGTACAGTTGATTCGACATGAACGTGAGCCGATTCAGGCGGAAGAGCGTGAAGGTGAGATGTGCGTAGGTCGATAAATGGGTCATCTGCTCGCTGAGGGACATGGTCGGTGTAATGAATGGTGCCAGGATTGACTTGAGAAGCAGCGCCAGGAGTCGGATTGAGTCGAGGTCAGCGGCGGCATCCGCTTCAGCCTGCCCAAAATCACACGAGAGAATCTCAATGATGCTTTCCATCAGCTCGACCGCACGGGGAACGTCTTGTGGATCGTCGGGGAAGAGTATCTTCCTGACCGATTCATCGGATTGGTCTGGGAGCCGAGCCAGGAACCGAGTAAGCACCGCAGGGTTAATGATTCGGCCATTGCATAGCGCCATCCCGGCCGCAGAGCGAATCAATGTACACAATCCTGGGAATATGTGAAAAAAAGAAGTCGAAGTTACGCGAAGATACATACTTTTGAAAATGTGCTTGTAGTCGAAGTCCAAGGTGATGCTGTGCAGGCCCGTGAAAATATTGAGACCGGCCATGCCTGCGAGAGTGCCGAAGATTGGCGACGTCGAAGGGAGCTTATCCTTGACGAATTGATCATATCCAGCTCTGCGACGAGATGATTCGCCGTCCGTGGCCCACGACCATGGCATGCCGACTTTATCTGCGGCGTGCTCGAGCCAAGCATTAGTAACGGTCTCGTAGATCAAGCTAGACTCCGTCGGACCGACGAATTTGCACGTTGGCAAAGCTAGGATTGGATGTCCCCGACTCGCCAAAGCACGATACAGAGACAACGGTCATCTCCTTTCCGAGGTGTACCTCTTCGGCCTTGATTTTGTCGGAAATCTTCACTGCATCATCGTACGTCTTGAGCTGTAGGTTGATCTTGGCCGAGTGACGCCAGCAAAGACCGCCGATGCTATTGTTGTGGCGGAAGTGGTTTGCGCGCTCCTCAAGCGCAACTTCGTCGATCATGAAGCTCACACCTCGGAGCGGCTGTGGTACAGCGGCCGCTTCACGTGGCTTGAGCATGACCTCGCGAATGTTGTGGATGATGTCCGACACGGAGATCATGCCCACAGTTGGCATGATTCTGGTGAAGGCCATGTGATTTCGGAGAGTGCGAAGGGACGGCAGGCCAAGGCCGTGATTCACCGCATAGAGGAGCTTGCGGCCACCGAGACGATACACCATGAGCGCAATATCCAGCGTGCGTGAATCAAGAACAGGACGTGGACGATAGACGCCTTCGAGCGCAGACTGCATCATGCGAACTATTGCCGCTCGACCAGAGCCGCGTCGGAGCCCGACACTGACGAGCTGCTGGAGTCGCTGGATATTCATCTCCGCCACGGCGTCCATGAAGCGTTTGTAGTCGGCAAGTTTCCGAACGGCAGTGGCAAAGTTGCGCGCGGCATTCAGGCTCTGTAAAGGAGTTAAGTTTTGGCCGCTACCGGGGATCCACAAGCATTACCTTGAGCCGCCATCTCCGAACCTCTTCTGTGCGATCAGCCAATAATGCTTGAATGTGACTCCAGCTAAGGTAACGGTGGTTGACACGAGAATCCGCTTGGACCGCCAGATTGATGAGCTTCTGCATTTCGGCAGGTATTTTCGCACAATGTGAACAGCAGCCATCGAGACGTGCCTCTCCTATACACGTCTTGGAAAATGCAATGACTTTCGTGCCGCGGTCGTGGATTTCGACATTGAGCGAGAGAGAGCCAGGTTGCATCCCGATTCTGTGGAAGGGGAACATCTCCATGAATGGGCCGACGTCCACCGGCCAGTCAAGCGCACTGCCGGGGCATGTCTGCACGATAACCATTGGTGATGGGGTAGGTAGCGTGTTGGATAAAGCTTCGGGTGGGAGAGAGGAAGAGCGGCCGTATCTGGTCACTGGTAAGTCAAATCCTCGATGTATGCGCGGGAATACTCACTGAAATTCGAATTCTTCTTGTTCATCATCATCGTCGTCCTCAGCCAGGGGTGTCGCCAAAGAGGGAGTAGATTTACGAGGGGAAGGAATGGGAGGAGCACTAGAGGCTCGAGCTGGACGCGCCAAACACTTGGTGCTACTGCAGTGACTTTCCAAATTGGAAAAATGATTTGGGATTGAAAGAGGACAGCGAGTGGGTACGGAAGTGCGAACCCAGGACTTGCAAGTGAGGCACTGAAGCTCCCACAAGCTCCCCGAGCCTCTGCGCACGTTCAGGTCGCCTGATTCGTAGAGTTCCAGATAGGTGTCGCAGGGAGATCTGTCGGGAAGATTGGTAGCGGGGGTCGAGGGGAGATGGTAGCTCGAGGTACGCGACGAAAGAGAACTGTAACCGGAGTCTTTCACGGCGCCGAAGGTATTATTATTGAGGGGAGTATTGTATCTGAACGACTTGGGAACGTAGCGGGTGGGTGTATCCATTGGGAGGGCAGAAAATGAAGAGGAAGCGCCTGGGATCGAAGAGGTGTTCATTGGGTAAACATTTGGGGAGACAGAAGATGAAAATGGATGTCTTTCTGGCCCAGCAGCATGTGGAAGAGCGTTGGAAGGTAACACGGGTGTCGCAGGGGGGTGGGCAAAGCCGGTGGGTTCTGGATATTAAAAAAGTCGAAGCTGAGGAAATTAAAAGCCATTATAGTCGTAATTTTGCGTTGTAGAGACCGTGGGGCACGTCCAAGCGCGAACGTCGAGGACGTCGAAGAGAAGACGCGCTTGTTTGGCCGTGTTGTCGCTCCGGACTAGTCCTGTTTTAAGCTCAGGTGTCCGATCAGAGTAAAAAGCTTATTACATAATCAGGAAGTGAGCCCATTGCTCCATGTCACGCACCCCAGAAACAGAATAATCATAATGATAGACATCTTTTGTGATTGCCCAAATTTATTTGGATTTTTTGAGTACCATTTGACGTTGCTGTGGAAGAGGTTAAGTTGATGGGTAAACATCATATTTATGTCACGTCGTCTTGAGCGATGTGCTGAAACCCTAATTCAAGGATGTTTCGGGCAATTCCTAAGAGGCAGATCAGCGCAGATATGGACTAATAGTGAGTCTGCACCGAAAGAAAATGAGAAAAATGCTTTGCGCTATCGAAACGGCGAGAATACAAGGAAATTCAAACTCCGATGATTATGTAACAAGGTTTTTACTCTGATCGGACCCCCGCGCTTACTAACAGACTTCAACAAACGGAGGTACGACGTCAAATATTGTTGAAGCGTCTGTCTAGGAGAGACTAGCTCCGGACCAAGTACCGAGCTCCGAGTTCCAATCAAAAAGTCTGGTGGGTGCTCATTCGCAATATTTTAAGAAATATGAAGAGACAGAGCTCTTCGTGCTCTATACTTATGGGGGGGTTCCAGTTTTCCGCCAAAGAATATATTCAAAATTGAGAGCGCTAGACAGAAATTGAGTGAAACACCGTCAGAAATCCAAAATGGGTTCGGACCGGCCTCCTGTGGCACTGCAAAGCTATGCATGATATCTCGGCTCTTTCGGCCGCCCACCTCTTGCCGCTTCACGTTCTTTCTTACCTGTTTCTCCACCGATTCTTCACCGATTCACAAGGTCTGGGGCTCGTTCTCATCACCTGATGTGGGGGAATGGCATATGCCCATCGTATACATTAGCACTGTTCTGTCTCGTCTCCTAGAACCTCGCGAAAGACCTCTATCTGATCTCCAGTAGTCCACTGCGACAACCGCTATAGTGACCCACCCGTGGACACTATGGCCCTAGAACTTTGTTGATGTATTTGAAATATACAGTAATTTCCCCTTCCCCAGCGATGGGTTTTCATCGGGTCGACTTCATGGTCATGACGGGGTACATGTCAAAACCTACGAATTTCATTAGCGCGCATAGACGAGCTTTTTTGGAGGGGTTATTAGCGTGTGGAGGCCGTACTATGCCGATTATTATATTTCATTACATCGCATGTAGCCACATGTACCCTCTTTTCCGGCAAAAATTCTGTCTGTGCTTCGTAGAGCGCCCCATTCAATCCACACTCCGATTTCACCCTTCAGCCTTGGCTTCAAGACAAATACTTACAGTGCTGAAATACCTTGGATTCACATTTTGGGTGTATATAATGGTGGGCTAATATCACTTTGTTAATTTGAGATACATTCAGGTGGCCAGTACGAGTCTAAACTAGTGATTCAAGGCAGTGGCCCGCTACCCCGTTTTTGCCATTTTGGGAAAGCGCCGCAAGGAAAATTCGGCAGGCCCGGAAACCAGCGTGTAAATTCGCGAAGAATATATCCACTCACTCATAGAACCCTTACCTTCCTTTAAGTGCCGATATATTTGTGTCCACACCCTTTTATCCGTTCACACGAGGTCAAAATCGCTAAGGTGGCCCAGTACCCAGTCACTGATAATAAGGCATTCTCTGAATTAGTACACTGCTCACAATGCAACTCAGTGCCTCTCTCCTCCTTCTGGCCCTTCTCAACTCGGTGCGTGGCGCGACTGTTCTGGCCCCGGTTGCGGAGCCAACGCAGTTCATCACCCTAGACATAGTCAACGGCCCCGTTGCGCCCGACGGTTTCACTCGGAGTACGTCGCTGCGTTTTCAGTCATGTGTTGTGTGCTAAGGTGCGATCCAGTTGGTGTCCTGGCTAATGGAACGTGAGGACGACACGCATTGAATTTTGATGTTTTCTGAACATAGCAACGCTTGCAGCTTCCCCGACCCCCATCGTGGCCACCAAAGGCCAGACGCTTGTGGTCAAGGTCAACAACAAGCTGGTCAGGATCTCATGGTCATACAGCCCTCTCTCTATTGTTTTCTGACAGAAGTACATGTTTAGACCAATGACACGATGCGTCTCTCGACATCGATGGTGGGTTCGTTCGCTCACACCCATTCTGCTGAACTAGCTGCTTATATCATGTAGAATTTTCACGGTGTGTTCATCGACTCCGATAACATCTTCAGCGAGGGGTCACCCTTCGTCACGTTCGTACAATCTTTCGTCTGCCTTTACGGCGGTGCTCATTTTAATTTCCTAGTACCTGCCCCTTCGGTCCTGGGGAATCATACGCCTACAGTGAGTTCAACACATTCCCCGATAAACACCATCAAAGCTGACGAACATAGCAGCTCTCCCTCTGTAATCACGCGTCCACTTGGCGTGCCTCAAGATCATGATATATCTGACTATTCGTTATTTAGCGGCGACCAGACGGGTAGCTTCTGGTACGGGCTGGGTGGAAATGCCGCGCGTGCCGCGCGACTGCCGCGCACTGACGCGGCAGTGCGGGGAATTGAGGCGGCAGTGGCGAGGCACTGACGCGGCGGTGGCTGTGCAATTGCCGCGGCAAAGGGGTGAGGTGCCGCGCCGCCTTTAACTCTTTCCACACGCTGTTCTATACTGCAGGGCCAATCGAGGCAAGACTTAATATCCTCAATACATCATTCAGAGCGCACAAATTATCCCAACAACTTCGATTTGCAGTAGCCTGAGCCACTTCCAATTTTTGACTAGATGTTGACTAGATCATGTTTATCTCCCAAGTCTGGGACGCAGAACAGACAAGACCGAAGGAGCAGCAGTGGTTTTCTGGTCCGAATAATAATCAGAGGTACCTGCACCTCTCTTGAGTGCGCCTTCATTATGTCGCCGTGTATTATTGCTAGGCAATATATTTCAGGCATTGGGAGTTGCAGGCGCTTTTTTGACGAGAGTAATAGTGCTTCGAGGTCTGAATAGGTTGGAAACACGTCCCTTGGAAAAGCAATGGTTGAATTCCACTTGGGGCACCTTGCATGAGCGAAGGGTATGACTTTTTCAATAATTTTTCGCAGCGCACAGCGTACTTCTGCCCAGAACTTCTGATACTACTATTCTACCGTGAATAATGGAACACTTGACTGAATATTCTGGCACTGAGCGAGATTAAATTCTAGAAGACCGCGGCAAAATCCCACTTCGCAATCAAATTCATATGCACAACACTGCACTGGATCTATGTCATGTCGATGTCTAGGCCCTGTCCCGAGTATCGTACCATGTACATAGTGCTGTGATGGTCAGTAGAGCTACACACGTGGCTAAGGCAAGAGGCCATTAGCGCCCGAACCAATTTGTGCAAGACTTGTAAGCAACCAGGTATGTACTCCACAATTTAGGCGCGGCGGTACAAGCTAGAGGCACGGGAACCCTGTCAATCATTGTCCCTTAAAATCCTGTCTCAAACTCTGGCGCATATTTTCAGTTGAAGCAAAGCAAATCTACTGGTATAGTGACCCCCGCATTCACAGATGGATTCACAGGGATCCTGCGGTGCCCGTTCTATGGGAACTTCAATTCCGAGTCGTTCCAAATCCACGGATCTGGGTGGTTCTTGATTCACCACCATTCGAGGGGAAGCCAAAGGCTGGATATCTGTTGATTTTCAGGCTCATCGCGCTACGACTTGATATCCCAACATTCATCACTCCCAGAATGCCTGCATTGGAAATGTCTGCCGAAGTGTTGTCCCATGCCGGGTCTATTCCGCGTGTGATTCATCAGGCAGTCAGATTGAGGTACAGTGGTTCTTACATTCACGGATCTCTCGCACCTGCCATCTGAGAGTTAATTCACGCCAAGTTCAACTTGACCTGATGATATATTGGGTGTTGACTATCCCAACAGCCGCTCACGGATTCCCACGGAACATCCAACCATTTCTGGTGGATTCTCCGTCCAATGGCCTGCAATTCTTGATGGGATTTTAGTCTCAGCCTGCCATTTTCTCCCCAGTTCGTCGAGTCTTGATCGTTCCCCTGAGTTCCGTCCGAATCAGAGTTCAAGTTTCAACTGTGAAACTCGTGTCTCGCATCCGAAAATTCAACTGAAGTGAAATTGGGGGTCGCACTGTCCACGCTCTGTGCCGGTGTTCGCCACGACAGTAGTACAGTCCGTGGAAGCAATACATTTTAAATCTGTTAGTTTAGGTCTCCAACTGTTTGGATTCAACCAGCAACATTATCAGGGCAACCTCTTCACGGAACAGATTTTCCATTCGATTGGAATGTGCCATATGGCCGCGGGGTTTGGTCAAACATGGCAAGTGAACAGACTCGTAGGCCCGGTGGCAATGCCATCGGCGCACTGGCAGTGCTGCGATAGTAGTGTTGCCACGAAAATAGAGGTGACTTTGCTGCGCCGTTGAACTTTCAACCTCACTGCCATCATCTCTTATTTGATTTACAGCCGAGCACTCACGTTCTACATATTTACAATATTCGGAGAACTCAAGTCTCGCGGAAGGAGGATTTAATCTTCGGGAAAAGTGCGAAGTAAAACGTCTATGTACACTTGTGGGCCAAATAATGTTCAAGAGGAAGAATGCAAGCCCCGCAACCCCTATTACGCCTTTCATTATGCAACAATTCTGATAAATTGGCCTGCCAAGGATCAATAGCGATGATATGTGCCTCTGTCAGAGAAAACTGCCGACTGATTCTGAGGTGAGTGGCGAATAATTTTCATGGTATCCCTGGTTTGACCCATTTGTACCTGCAACACCTAATGCACCTTTGAGGTGTTGCTGTGCGCGCCGCGGCAAGACGCGAGCACAACGGAGCGTTGGTCTGACGGACAGTATTGCAACCCAACCATCAATTCACCACAAGGATTATGCGGTCCAACGACCAATTAAAGTTGAGATCGACTTTCCAACATCAGCATACCAAATACCAGGGCAACGACGTCTACAGAAACATGGGCACCGCGGCACTGGAGAACCCCCTCTGTCTGCCGGCAGAGCAAAATACATTTTCTGCGGCTCCCGATAGTACCGTGGAATTTGGGGAAACAGGTTGAGACCCGCACTTTAGCACTCTGTTCTAGACCAGGCATGACGACCCTTGATTTTATTTCCCACAAATTGAACCGTGTGAAATGTAGTAACACCATGGCTATTGTTTGTACCCTGCTTGTGTGGATATTCACGACGAGAAGTGCTGCAACATTGCGGACCAGGTGCCGCGGCACCATTAACAAATTCCTTCTCCCGGTTATACCCTCGCCTTGAGGCCAAAAAATCGCCACAACAGATCGTCCCATTGTTTTTTCCCTAGTGAAATCATTCGGTTCTTCTGCGAACATCTATCTCCTGCAAGTCAAGTATTAATAAGTATCGCCGTTAGAAGGATATAAGCCCATTGTTAACAGGTATTCACGGACTGGACAGATTTTTCTAATATCCTGCATTGGTTAGAGCACACCAGTCGTACCACAAGAATTCAACCGAGTCACTGCCACCTAAAACTCGGTTCTCAATGCAACCTGGGTCTTTTAACTGTGGGCCTGGCTAGAGTTGATTCCAAGGTATTGATCCATTTAGTGACTGATTATGGCGCATTTAAGCCGCTGCGGTGCCGAAAGTCTACGCTGCCACGATCCATAGTGCTCCTGACATTTAGGCCATATGAAATGAAGTTCTTCATCATCCCAGTCTCGTCTGTAGGACTGTTTGAAAATCCAGTGGTACGATGAGCTCCCGAGGATATACTTGAGCCATGGCATCAAACATGCAAGGAGTATTCGAGTTGAGCAGATATTACCATCCATCATTGCATTCGTTTATCACATTCAGGCACTTTCAGTGATTAAACCAGTGTCTGAGTTCGATTCTATAGGATCTCGTAAAGATACGGAACAACCGACGCAAGGAGCACACTGGAACTTGAAGATGAAGCAGCCAGTCCAACCACCACTCTAAATCTCGGGTTAACTCAGGTAGCCAGTCAAAAATCACTGGGCCCTGCAATGTAGGGTGAGGTAGCAGTGTGGGGAACTGACGCGGCGCTGCGGGGAACTGACGAGGCATTGCGGGGAATTGCCGCGGCACTGCGGGGAATTGACGCGGCAGTGCGGGGAATTGCCGCGGCAGTGCGGGGAACTGACGCGGCACTGCCGAGGCGTTGACGCGGCACCGCGGGGAGATGCGGAGACAAGTGACGCGGTGACCGATGTACACCTTATGTTCTAAAATGCGGATAAAATGCGAGTTGAACATTGTGCTTCCAGTGTGCATGTCTGAACTTCCTTTCTGGAGGAAAGCCATGAACTTCGGGCCCTCAGAAATAGCTAGGAACTATTACAATTGAGGCCCTGGTGGGCTATATACATGCTCGCAGCAGTTTTATTGCTAATAACAACAAGTGGAAGTGGTTGAAATCCCTCAGGCAATTGGTGGGACTTATAGTAACTATTTTGCCTGAAGGTTTTTTTTGTTCCAAACAATGTATTTGAGTGTAGAAACACGTCCCTCACCTAATTTGAGGTTTGTGGAAAGAGCTAAAGGCTGCGCGGCACTTCAACCCTGCCGCGGCAATAGCACAGCCACCGCCGCGTCAGTTCCCCGCAGTGCCGCGGCAGTCGCGGCATTTTCTCCGGGCCCTTCTGGTACCACAGGTACGAATTCTAGTTTCCTTCGCCTCGCCTCATGCAGCTAATCCGCAACCACAGCCAGCTGAGCATGCAGTACGTCGATGGTCGGCGTGGAACGTTGATCATCTACGGTTCGTCCTTTTGCTACCGCTGGCGGAGAGCCGTTTTGACGATGCAAACGCAGATCCCGATGACCCCCTCGCACACCTCTACGGTAGGCCATCTTTTTTTTCTTTATAAGTACTAAGAGCGACTAAATGTGTAGACATCGACGATGCGAGCACCGTATGTGACGCTCTTCTGATTCATTCTCCCCTGACGCTCGGCCATTAGGTTTTGACCGTCGGTGAGTGTGGGCTACCCGCCTTGGGTTGCAGCAGAGCAATAGGGGCTGATACTTCTGCATAGCCGACTGGTGGCATAACACTTCGACGTCCGGACTGGCCTCCTACCTCGCGACGCAGATCATTCCTGTGTCCGACTCTGGCTTGTTCAACGCAAGGGGTGCGTCCTGTCTCCAGTTAACACAATCCCATGTGCATCAATATTTCTTTTTCTCAAGGCCGATACAACGGCGGTCGAGTATGCCGCGGTCTCTGTGGTAAAGGGCAAGCGCTACCGCTTCCGTCTCATCAACATGTCTGCGCGCTCCAACTTTGTCGTTTCTATTGACAACCGTGAGTCTCTACTGTTTCGAAAGAATATTCACGAATCTCAACAACATCATAGATACGATGACGGTAAGGATAGTCGCACCAACACCCATTCCAGTCGCTGACATGGTGGTGCACAGGTTATCGAGGCCGATGGTGTAGCTACTGAGCCCCACGAAGTCAATATCCTCACCATCCACGCCGGCCAGCGCTACTCCTTCGTTGCATGTGCTTCAATGCGATGATCTAGCCCGCTCTCATGACTATTTTCTTCAAGGTCACTGCCAACCAGGCTGTCGGGAACTACTGGATCAGTTAGTGACTCTCCATTCTCATGGATGAGCGTTAAACATTCCTTACCCACGCAGACGCCTTCATCAATGCTGGAAACCCCGCACACAACTTGAACCTCAACGTATGCCAAGCAATTCGACCGTGAGTATTGGCTGATGGCTTCGCGTTTCAGTCTACACTCAGCCGTGGTATCCTCCGCTACGAGGGTGCACGGGACGAGGAGCCTCAGACCCCCATGATGGCAGGCCCGGCTGGCGCTGATGGGGTCATGCTCAATGAGTGGAACTCGTGGTATGCTTAACCGCTCTCAATTCCGGTGTGTACTCTGAGCAACCATACACAGCCCCTGGGCCATATCCCGGCGCCAGAGCCCGACTTTAACCTCACGTTCAGGACATTCGTGCCGGGTGGCCTCACGGCGTGGGAAATCAACAACATTTCCAACATCCCGCCCTCTGTGCCGACCCTCGTCAGGGTGCTTCAGGGCGAGACGCAGCAGATGGACTTCAACGCGACCGAAAACACGTTCTTGTTCCCGGCGAACAAGACCATATAGGTGGAGATCATCGAGTAAGCTTACAATTGACTTGCTTGCTTTGACCTAAACCCCCCTGCAGCGCGACCGACGAGGGGCATCCCTTCCATTTGCACGGCATGGGTTTCAAAGTTTACTTGAACAAGGAGGAGTATCTGAATTGATCCACCAGATGAACTTCTGGGTCGTTAAATCTATCGGCTCCGACATCATCAACACGGTCAATCTCATTCGTCGTGATGTATGTTGGTGGTGGACAGCCCACTCAAGGTACACTAACATAATTAGTAGGTCGATATCACCGGAAACGATAATATCATCCTGCGATTCAGGACTGACAAGCCTGGTGAGTCTTAAAA
>JARJLF010002846.1:0-27786 GCA_029378395.1 Mycena leptocephala
TTGCAGAGTAGATAATGGGCCGAAGACATGAACTGTCAGGTGCTATGTGAGATATGCAGCCACGTACCACGAGCGCTGACCGAGTCGAGATGCATAACACCTCGTGACTCCCATTGCCGCAATAGCACGGGCTTCCTCAGATCGGGCTTTTGCTGGCATATGTAGCCTATTACAAATGAGGACCGCTCAAAAAGCGGCCCCGAGACCCCGTTCCTGAGTGCTGTTCTGCCAATCTCCTGCTTGAACCTTCGCTGGGTGCCTCTTCATCCATACTATACTGACATGGTATCCGCCTTCTGGTATGATATAAGTCAGCTATGGGTGAGCATTCCAGCCTCGAATATACTTACCAGAGACATTCACGACACCGCTGGCAGATCGGGACGTTCTTCTACGGTCTGTTGCCTCTGATGCAACGACCTAGATATTGACTCATGGTTCGCAATCCCCAGGGATATACCTCGTGCTTTTCTGTATCTGCATGTACATCCTGCTTCACCGGCCTTCTAGTCGAGAAAACACCGTCCTTCTGGTCACAGCAATCGCCCTTTTCACCTTTTCTACAATCCTTATCGTACTCATCCTGGTCCTGGTAACCGCCGAGATCGAGGAACTGGCAAGCATCCCGTCTGACAGTATCCAGAACGCGGCTTACATTATCTACGCCATTAACAAGTGGGTATATATATCAGGCTCTCATCTAATTCGGATACTCACATGATGGCAGTTCTATCGCTGACGGCTAGTCGTATGTGTATTTCACCAGTACTACTTGTTTTGATCAATTACCTTGTAGATTTACCGCTGTTATGTCGTTTGGAACCACGATTGGCGCGTCATAGTCTTGCCGGTCATGCTGCTTATCACCAGCACCGGTCAGTGTCTCTTCATCCTGTGTCTCACGGGTTCTCACGTTAGGTAAAGCGTGCGGGCTTGACATCTTTCTGGACGCAACCCCGCAATTCGCAGTCATTCTAGCTACCAATTTTCTTGCAACTGGTCTAACAGGCAAGTCCATCTTGTGGCCACTGGAGACTCGATGCTAAATAAGATCGTGCAGCCGGCCGCATCTGGTGGATCAGCCACCATTCTCGCGCGTACTTGGAGGCAGCCGCGCAACGACGATATGCATCTGCCATAGCGCTCATGTGAGTCTCCTATGGCTTTACAATCAGATTGCTATTCGCTCGTACTTAAGTCTTTCCAGAGCTGAATCCGGGATGCTCTATTCCGCAACTATACTGGCATTCCTGATTGTGATCTCGTTTCCAAGCCTTTCGTCTACGCTCGAGGAACCACTCCTTCAAATTGTAACTCAAGTTATGGTATGCATGCCTTGTATTCGATTTTATCCTATACATCACTGGGTGTTCGATTTTCCGCAGGGCATCGCGCCTACGCTGATTATCGTGCGCGTCGGACTGGGCGTGGCAGTGGAGGACAGCCTGAGCACATCCGGAACGACGACAACCACGAACATCCCCCTGCGCCAGCCAAGACACGCGAACTCGAGGCTTGGAACTAGCATCGGCAGCGTTGATCCCAAGGAGAATTTATTGCCTGGTTGTGGGGCACGTGAGGACGATCATGGCTTCGGAAAGCCTCGGCATCTGGGCGAAGCGGCCGTTTGATTCTTGAAATTCACTGGATGGGACTACCCAATGTGTGCGGAGATTGTTCTCGTTCGATGATGGTAAATAATGATGATGATGGATTTTTAATTACATGTGTGGCTACGGTAGCAGTCTGGGGTAAATATTACACACGGCGATTAACCAAATTTTCTGCCACCGGACGTTAGCTCGAACCGCCAAGTATCCGATCAGATATCGTTGAGGCGAAGTGACCGGAAATTCCGCGGATCCAGTGGGCCGAAATCAGTCCCGAAATGGAGACTTTCGGCAAGCGTTTCAAGCCCTAGGATACGGAACATATCGGCTTCCGTTTCCGCACCATGGAAATGAGTCGCGGAGCACATGGTAATCTATGGTAATAGTATCTGCAACGCGGAAACGGTCGCTGATACATCTCATTTCCGGTGCGTCGATACGCCATCCGAAGCTCAGAGTATCGGCTTGAGTTTCGGCATCGCGGAAACAAGTCGTTTCTGCTCAGATTTCGACTCAACCAAAACCCAAGGCTATAATCCTGAGGGCCCCCACCCGCGGCAGTGTCTTCCGTCCAAATCCTGCAACAACTAAATTTCAGATGGTATACCCTGGAGCAAAAAAAAAAAAAAACTTAGAAGCGGGATGAGGACCATCATTCTCGGATCAGAGATATAGATTAAGGCTGCAGAATTGAGCTGGTAGTTGGCTGGAAGTCAAGACTCGCGCCGAAATCCAGTCGGATGACGGGTCCTCGGAGAATCCCATCATAGCATGTCCAGGAGGACGTCAATGATCTGAATTCGAAATTATTGAATCCGTCGCGGCGTGGAAGGATATTCTTGACCAAATATTCCGGTCCAACCTCGAAGCACGCGTTGCAAGTCGTCTAAAGATCGAGAGTTGGGTATGTCCAAGGACCCAACGCCAAATAGGAGAGAGAATGAAGACACTATCAGCAGTGCCGAAAGGCGCCCATGAAGCAAAGTGACAGATAAGAATGTTCCGTCCAACCAGAACGTCGTCAGAATTAAAGACGACCATGATGTGACCCGTAGCGAAGGGAATTTCTAATGGGGTACAACCCATTCACAGTCCTGGAGAAGCAGATTCTTGGGTTTTATTACTGTTCTTCCCAGAGAGTGGGAATTACAGATATTTAAGAGCAGAATTGGGGCCGAAGTAAGACCGAAGGAGTAGGAGCGGGTAGACCAACCCGAGACGAGAGTCGGACCTGAGAAGCCCACCCCAGCATATCGAGACAATTCTTCCGGCTCTGGAAATTGACGCAAATCTATGATTTCCGGTAGTTCGAAGCTCTCTGGCGGGTGCATCTCATCCCCACGGAAGACACTCCGGAAGAAGCGGCGGATACCGTGAATGCGAACATGTTCCGCGATTTGGATACCTCGGTCTCGGAAAGCGGAGAGAACTTCTCTACCGGGTGAGTTCTTTTAATCCATCGGCGGCCAACTTGACTAGAGTCGGTTTGGTTATAGTGAAAAACAGCTTTTATGTATGGCACGCGCGATCTTGAAGCGTTCGAAAATCCTTGTGATGGATGAAGTGCGTTTGCCTCTCTTCATGATACTTTCCGAAGCTCATCACCCACACCTCAGGCCACCGCGAGGTTTGTTCTCTGTCGTTTCTAGACTCAGCTCCAACTTTCTTCAGCGTCGACTACGCCACGGACGAGCTGATTGGAAAGCCCATTCGGCAGTACGTTTTGGGCTGTTTTTTCGAACACCGTTCATTCAAATTTCTTCGCTTTTAAAGAGAGTTCAAGGCCAGCACGATTTTGACTATCGCGCATCGACTCCGTTCGGTCATAGACTACGAAAAGGTGGGCCGATCCGTCTTTCTTTCGAAAATCACACCTCAATGCGGTTCGTCGCAGGTACCGGTCATGTTATTGGACCAAGGCAAAATCGCCGAGTTTGACCAGTAATCAGTTTCTTGATCTCGAGAAATCTGTAAGCTGATGACTATCTCCTCGCCACTCCCTCGGTTTTGCTTGCAAACAAATCCCCAAATTTTATGCGCTTTGCAAGGCAACAGGAAAGGAGGAGTTTGAGATGGTAAAGAAAATGCCGGGACTGTAGTCTGGAAATTCCTTTCTATGTTGCTCGAGAGATTGTACTTCATTCGTAATTTTTCCATCAGGGCTGGGGCCGTCACAAGTAGGGTTGGAAAAAATTCCAACGGGACGGCAACGGGACGGATTGGTGAGCCGCGGCCGTTGACCATTGTTGACGGCGACGGGTCTGGTGGTAAAAACTGCGGATGTATTTGGAGAATTTGTCGTCAAAATGGGCCTCCTGTCTCCTGAAGTTTGCACACCGACTGGTAAGCGGCAGCTCCGTCATAGTGCCCTCGCTTGGGCCTTGGCATGAAAGGCTGGCGATCAATTGCCATTTCTGGGTTGTCTTAGAAAGATTTGGTCTTCAACTTGATTCAAAACCTTTCCCGAACGACTCGGAGCGAGGTGACACACCAAAGACAAGCAGAGAGTCGATAGTGGTCCCATTTTTCTGCCTGGCTTCTTTTTCTGTATCAGGAAACTTGACTTTCAGCTCCATTTGACGGTAGAATTTCGATTTCCCGAAAGGCTTTGATTCAACTTCAACTTCCAGACGAATTAGACCATGGTTTTGGACTACTTACATCAGGAAAACCGTAGCCGAGATGTACCTATGAGGCACTATGAGGCCCTATGCAGTACTATGCAGTACTGCATAGGGCCTCATAGTGCCTCATAGGTACATCACAGCCACAGGTTGCTGCATAGTACTGCACAGGCATTTTGGTTTTCCTGATGTACCTCTGTGGAATAATTTTCGTAGCGCCGTTCCCGTTCCGTTGACCCTGGCGGCCATCCCGTCACCCGTCCCGTCCCGTCAAGAAATTCTTCAACCACTCAAACGGGGCGTCAGGTGACGGTCCGTGCCCGTCACTCATGACAGCCCTAGTCACAAGACGGGCCGGCCGACCTTTGTCATCATGATCTTGCCAGGTCAGTGTCTTTCGAGCTTTTTCATTCGATTGCCTGCACATTCAGTTCAGCAGACCTTGCCCTTCTCAGCTACGGCGGCCTTCAGTAAATGTTATTCTATCCTATCCTCCTACCGTGGCCAATTCTCCTCCACGCGTTGGGATTGACGACGCTCGGATGCAGCATGCTGCTCGCAAAGCCTAACGAGAAAGCACCGGAGGACATCTCTACGCTCGGAATCACGACGATTGCGCTTGGAATGTCATGTAAGCTATCTCTATTCCTAGACAGCCACCTCCTCCGAAACACCCACACTTGCTAATATACTCTAGATATCTCAACTTCATACATGCCTATAGCGGAGAACCAGTTCCTTCACGCAAGCGCCCCCGTTAGGGTTTCCCTCGCCTTGTTGGCTGGCCTCAAGTGTTTGACGATCGGTGCGGAGAATGCGGGGTTGTATAAGAAGCGGAACGTGTTGTTGGGAGTTTTCCTCTATGATGGGGTGGGAGGCTTGCTTTTGGGATGGTATCTGGGAACTTTCAGCGGGAAGGTCGCGACCTTCAGGTGACATCAGTTTGCTCTTTCATCAAATAACATCTGTCTGCTCTTACGTCTGAAGCCCGTGAAAGGATCCTTCCACCACCTCGTGTTTGTTCATGATCAGAACGACAGGGACGATTATCGACGCCACGACGGAGCCCGACTTTTAATCGGGCTCCGCCCGCTGCTCCCGCCGCCCTCTGCCCGATATTACCGACGCCCACTGCCTTGCGCCGGCCCAATGCATCTTCGCTCCCGCCCCACGTCTGCCGCACCGTGCTCGTGACGCTGCGCACGCCGCGTTTGTTTGACGCTGCATGGCACCGCTTTCCGTCGGTGCCGCGGCGATCAGTGCTGCCATTTCCTCGCCACTCGCCGCCCGCCTCAATGCCCGCCATTTCTTTCCACTAATCTCACCGGCTTTTTCTTTCCCCAGTCCCAATGCGTGCGTCCCTATCGGTCCCTATCGGTCCCCATCGCAGCCTCACTTCGACGTCGTGCAGCGGCATCCCTCGCGCTCCTGGCCAACACTTTGGTCTTTGAGCACTCTAGCCGCACCTGTTCTGCGCAGATGCGAATCCGCATCTCATCGCGGGTGCGACTTGGAAGTCGGGCTGTGCTCCCAGATAGCGAGTCTCACGCGTGACCTGCACCTTTGCGTTGCCTTGGCTGATTACCCCTTGGATCGTCTAATCCGTTAACCAGCGTCATCCTGAATCGAACGGGCGGGAACGCGCCGACCGCAATCCTATCAGACCGCCCTTTTCTATCACAGTATGTGCGAATTCGACGCTTGCGAGCGGGATATGGGTGGTTTCTCCTCCGCTCTCTTTCCTTTTCCTTTTCCTCCCTTTTCTCATCCTTCTTTTCTCCTCGTCCTCCCTACTCTCCTGTTTCTTCCTTCTAGTGTATATACTGACGTCGTCCTCAGCCATCCTGCGCGCGCACACCCCTTTCATATCGCCGCCTCTACGCCCGTCGCTCCTTCCCGCCTCGCCGGAGCGTCGTGTACGACATGCACTGCGACTACCTGCATTACCTGTCGCGCGCGCCGGCCTTCTGCAGCAGCACAACACGGAACACGACCCGCCCAGCCACTATCCGCCTGCTTGATGCACCCCGCGCCAACGACCTCACCACATGTGCAGTACATTGCCCCCGCTGCCGTACCACGTCCAAACTCTCCGCACCAGGCCCCCACGCACCCCAGATACGACGCGCAGGAGGCGCTGCCGTTCTTTGTCGCGCACGGCGCCTTCGTTGAGCCTGCGGGCGCAGCGATGATCTTCAGTGGAGTCACCACTATCAGTGTGCCTACGCGCACCACAACTGAGATGTGCGACCCCACCGCCATGCGCAGCGCCCCATGTGACCGCATACACCGCTTTTTTTGCCCAGGGATTTTTTTTTTGTTCTTTTGCGTTTTCAGGCCATTTAGTATGACGGTCTGGATGCAGACACGTTCTGGGCAGATTTAGCCCTGATCCTTTGAGACGGGGCATACTACATGTACACAGTATGTACGAATCTAACATCAAGGCATTCTGAGATTTCCTGAAAAAAAAGTTTACCCAACCCGAAATATATATTTGGTTTTGATTTATTCAACATCATAATTCAGCGTCATTTAGGTTCAATTTTTTTGAAACAAATTGGCGCTTTTTTTCACAAACCGCCAGATTCTCGTCCAAAAAGGCCTGATTTTCAAAAAAAAAAAAAAAACCCACCAGATTCCAGTGGTTGGGGCCCAAATTCACCAGAATGTGGCACCACATTCTTGGATTAGACGACTATATATAGGACTTGACCATCGGGCGAAAAAAACCCCAGAGTTGGCAGATAGTGAGTTCATTTTCGACACAGAAGAATCGGTGACCTGAAATTTACCGATCCGGCATAGTAACCTGATGTCAGTCACACCGATGATTACCAAATTTAGTGTGGCCGGACGTTCAACTTTAAATGCCAACTTTGGAGTTGCACAAACACCGGGCCGAAAGTCAATTTGTTATTAGTGAATTTGGTACATCTGAAATTGTAATCTAAACTGCAAGAATAGAATTGGGTTTTGGACAAGCTGAAATGTGGCTGAAATCCCAGGAGTCAGATTGAAAAACAAATGCACCGAAATTGTAAACCGAAACTTACCGTTTCGGTATAAAAAAAGGTGCATCTGAAACCTAGCATTTCAGGTGTGCTGAAATGGGTACTGAAATTCCAGCTTTCATAGCACATTACATTCCAACTGAAATCTTAGATTTCGGTTTACATTTCAGCTTGCGCTGATATGCAAATTGAAACTATTACATTTGGTCAAGCTGAAATTCAGTCGGCGGATGATCGGCGGATGATCTGCCACTCGTCCGCAGATGATCTGCCACTCATCCGCAGAGGGTCTGCAGCTCAGGCGCAGAGCCAACCTCGACCAACCTCAGCCGACCTCGGACCAAGTTGGTCGAGGGGCCATCAAAATGTAGTGAATATTATCAACAGCCCCCGGACTCGTGTGCACATGTTCTGCTCGGATTTTGTCTCCCACAACTAGTAGTACAGAACATCTATAGATGTAATATCAAGGCATTCTGAGATTTTTTGGGGAAAAAAAGTTTTGGAACCCGCATTTTCTTTCTCAATTTAATTCACGTAACATCGGAGCACCTCCTCTATGCACATCTATGTCTACCTCATTTTTTATCATTACAGCCTCATTACAGCCTCATTATTGAAGCTGTGGAGGTCAACCGACTGAGGGTAGAAAATCTCAGCACAGCTTCGGCTGGGGGGGATAGTACAATCGGTCATGAAAGAGTTGCGATAAGTGGCGGAGGATAGAGCCTCTTGTTGGGAATGAGGTGAGCGGTTCAAGCAAAAGAGATCGTGCGTAAGCACGACAATAAAACATTAATTCAAAAAGATGTAGCTAATAATGTCCTAGGCATGAATGTTCGGATTGTGATGCAAGAATCTGTAATGCGGGATCGAGGTGAATTAGAAGCCGACGTGCGAGAGGAACCAGTCTTGGTTGGGGTTGTTGTTGTCGGCACAATCCCAAAGCTGAATCTATCGACCAAGAAAAGGAACGGCTCAAGTCAGCCCGGCGGGAGCACCGCAGGCAGAGGAAGGGAAAAACGCACCGGAGTGCCGCTCGCCGATTTTCCGTCAGTGAGATCGAAACACTTGCCCTTCCCGCTCCATTCAATCTGTCCGACCCCGGTGTGGACCGTGAAGAGCTGGTTGGTGTTACCGGGGGTGCAGGTCCAAAGTTGGAGCTTGACGCCGTTGGCGGTTGACCCGTTGGGCACATCGAGACATTTATTGTCGAAAGTCTTGATTTGACCGATGAGCGGCGTAACGGGTACCGTCCATGTGACGTTGCCGCCAGGAATACTGGTGCTGCTGGTGTCGTCGCAATCGGAGAGAACGACCGCAGCGCCGTCGGCGTTGGAGGCCCCAGTCATACAATGCTCTGTTTCGTTTGCAGCAACTGTGTAGAATGGTCAGCAGAGGAAAATGAATCGGTGTGACGCGTTGCTTACTGGAACCACCAATTATACGATCAACACTATGGGGTGAATGATGAATTGAGGCTCGCTAGGTTTATTGACGGAGAACTCGGACTCACTCAGAGGTATCCGGATTGGGTTCGCCGGTCCACTTCTGGTTCTGGTTGCCAGTACCGCATGTCCAAATCTGGAGCACGTTGCCATCGGTGATTTTACCGTCGGAGAGATCTATGCATTTGTTGGTACCGCTCCACTGGAAGGTGAAGTCGTTGAGAGAGGTCCACAATTGGTTGGTGTTCCCCTTAGAACATGTCCAGATCTGGAGTTTTGTACCGTCTGCGTTGACACCGCCCGTAACGTCGATACACTGAGTAAACCGTCAGGATAGTGAACAGAGCAGTCAAGACACACACGCACCTTGTCTCCGAACACCTGGATTTGCTGGGGGCCGGCAGGTTGTCTGGTAAAGAATGAAACCTTCCAGTCCTGGTTTGCGAGATTCGGCTCGGTGTTGCAGTTGTGAATAATGAGGGGTTCCCCGTCCGCATTGTCAGCAACGGCGATGCAGCCCTGAATACCGGCGTTTGAGACTAGAAAACCAAGTAAGCTTCGACTTCAAGCAGAAAGAGAGTCCTAGTACAAGCAGGATTTAAACTCTGAATCTCGACAGCAGCGGCTGACAAAGAGAGGCCTATTGCGAGGGCGGCGATCTTGAACATGGTAAGAAATGTGGTAAGAAATGGAAAGGGAAAAGAAAGGGATGTCTGGATGGGCGTTGTAACAGCTTTTTGTACGCTGGATATTTGCGTGACGGCGTCTTAGGGCCGTCTGCACAGACGGCCCTAAGACGCCGTCCACATCCGCTTCGTGAGAGATGTGAAACGTCAATTGAAGTTGATGCGGTCATCACCGACAAAATCCGTTCTCACCGGAACTTCCCACAGCTCCCCACAATCCCTTGCAATCCGTACTCGTTCGCTCTGCCGTCCTTCACCCTTGGATCAATGTTCCACTCAGAATTCTTCCCTTCCTATGTTCGTGATTCTTAGTCTCTAGACAGACCCTGTATTGTTACCGGGTCGTACCTCGCTGGGAGCTCACTGGTAGCCATGATGTCCGTAGTGTCTATAGACAGGCCCATTATCGTTACCGGTTTGTAACTCACTGGCAAATCCGGTCTGTTCCGTGAACTTCTTCACAATCCTCTCAAGAAACCTTGATACGTGTAATATCTGGCGGGGATTTGATTCTGGATGGAAGGCATAGAAGTATGTACTGTGAATCCGAATGTATTATAATTTACTGGACTCGGCGGCAGTCCCTACATTTTTCGGTCGCCGGCAGAGGTCTGCCAAGTGATATACATCCCGTTGATTTCTTACCCGTCCATGGCTGAAAGTAACAGCTGCTGAAACAATTGACACTTACGCTCAGAGGCGGGTAAGTAATTATAACAAAACATGTAAGTAAGGTTCCATGGAGGTACCTCAGGCGTCGTGGCAGCCATGGAGTTGTACTTGATTCACTGGGGCCAGACCTGGGTAACGGAAGCTGAAACGAAACGATATATGGAGCAGCGTTGGAAACTCCACTTCGATTCAAGTAGCGTTGGAATTCTTCCCCAGTGCCAGCTAAACGGCACGGAATTCGAGTATCTCTGACTGAGATTGCAATCCATTGGCTCTCCAGGCATGCGACTCACATAAAAATATGGTATTCTTGAGGATATCACAACAACCGATGGTACTCCGGGCCACATGCCGAGAGTATTCGTAATGCGTGGCGCGGCTATAGACTGGACGGGTGTGTCAGAATGTAACCGCTCCCTCCTGTCATTACCCATCTAAAACTCACAATGCAACTCAAGACGGTCGCTCTCGTCGCCTTTATGAACGCCTCGATTCAAGCTGCGCAGGGCCAGACTTCAAATCGGTCGCTCTGCACATGTCAAACCAACGGAATGATAGATACCTCGCTGACGGAAAGCGAATGCCTTGCGAATACGGGATTTTTTTGAGTCGGTGAGAGTTCGATATGTACCTAAGCAAAATATTGGGCACTCGCTGTGTTTGGCCTTTCAACCATGCAACCTCCCGAACGACGATGCGAAGAAGGAATTCATATCGTAGTGCGCGGAGGGTGGGCAGGGCGCAGAGTGTATCCCCATCACATCTGAGCCGGTTTAGAATGCGGAGAAGTATATAAATACCCGGGCGAAAGCAGAGGAGAAGAGGGAACTAAATTGTGAAAAGTGAAGTTAGGGAGGAAGAAATGGATAAACCTACGAGGAAAGTATATCGCGGGGCCGAGTAACGCCTCTGAACTTGGGACGATGAGGTCCTGTTCCACCTGATAGAGATACACTATACCCGAACACTGAAGACGCAAATGACGAGTGATTTTCAAGGGCTCGAGTCTGATGAAATTTTCATTGTGTGTACTGTAGATGCCGTGGGCAAAAGCAAGGAAGCGATCCGTGAGAGGGAGCTTTGTTTGGGTTATTTGCCCAGCCTGACAGTACGACGCATTAGGTACTCGCTGCAGGTACTCTGCAAAGAGCAAGGATCGCAAGGTTGGATGCGCGCATTCGGATGAGTGATATTCGGCTCCATGTTCATGTTCCCGTTCAAATTGACCTACTGTACAGAAAATATAAACACATTTTTCATTAAATATTCTAGTTTCATGGCAAAAGAAGTGTGAAACTGTAAATTTTACGATAGTTTAGTACTCGGGTCGAACTTTGAGAGCAACTTAGTTTCCGAAGTCGAAGATTTCCCGAAGTGGAAGTTTGAATTTGAAGTTGAACTTTTAGACAAAGTTCAGCTTTGACGAAGCTGAACTTCAGCTCAATTATAGTCTTACTTTAGGGGTTCCACAGCTGTGGTTTCGTTTCCACCCGAGTGGTTTTGGGGATCCCCAGTGGTGGTTTAGTATCGTCAGCTCACCCCAGGAGGCTATGAAAGCGTTACGTAGGGTACCTTTAAGGTGGGTTTTGGTGGATGAGTAAAACCTACCTAGAAGGTCCCGAGGAGGCGTAGCCTCCGGCTTCTATTACCAATGTTCCCGATTAGGAAGCACTCCGCCTACGCCATCATTTTCAACCAGATGCGGTAATTGCGGTTCCAAATTGGCGCCGTTCGGTAGCCTCCGCAGTAGCCATAGCCCAGCTGGAAATTTACTTACATGGTACTGGTTTTTAATTTAAATATCTCGAGCAATGTTTTCATCCTGAATAACTGGTCGTATCGAATGTGGCTTCCAGTATGGTTATTTGCGTAGCCTCCGCACATGGATCCCTGCCACTCCTTAGGGTTGCATCTGCATCTCTGGGCTTCTACCATGTCCTTACAAATGTTTTCATGCTGAATAAATAGTCGTATCTAATGTGGCTCTCAGCTTAGTTACTTGTGTAGCCTCTACAGTGCTCCGCACATGGATCCTTGCTACTCCTTAGGGTTGCATCTGCATATCTGGCCTACCACCGTAGCTTTACATCCTGAATAGATAGTCATATCTAATGTGGCTTATACTTTAGTTATTTGTGTTGCCTCCACAGTGCTCCGCACATAGATTCCAGCTATCCCTTAGGGTTGTATCTGCATATCCGGACTTCCACCATGGCTCTACAAATCTGATGGTTATTCATTCTGGCGCGGAAAAGGTACTTATACCTCATGTCCCTCCGTTGAAGCCTCCGCAACCTCTCCGATGCTTACCTGCAGCTGCCCATCAATCGGAACCTGCCATTTGCTGTTCAAACAAATAGTGGTTATCGTTCTGAGCCAGGACAGGCACTTGTGGTGTGCTCAACCCTCTACCTCACCACTCACAACCAACTCGATTTTTTTTTGCACTGCTATTTTTCCGTTAATCAATATTGTGTATTCTTTTGACCCAAAATAGGTACATCCACCTACTTTATTATGCTTCTGCAAGTTCAAGTTTGCCATCGGGTCCATGCTAGCTACAAGCGATGTACGAGCTTTATTTTCTGTTCAAAACTATAGCTTATGTTGAACAATGACTTGGCCATTCTTCTAACTGAACAGGTTATTCATGGTGTACTGTTACTTGGCCGGAGCTTCGGGAAACCATTATTCCGATGGAGGCTCCGCAATCCTCAACAGAATACAAAGGACACACACCACAGAGCATGAATATCAAGAATATTAAAGCTGACTCGATGGGTCACAAATGGCATGAGTGGCCATGGTTATAAAGGTTTGACGGAGGCTCTACCAAGGCCTCCGCAGCAAGCATTTTTTTTCGGCTTTTCACTGGGCAATCTCTTGTTTTTACTCTATAAGGTTGAAAAATGTTTGATCTACATTCCTAAATAATATGAGCAGGGTAAATAGCAAACATCACCTACTGACACACTAATTTTTACAGTTTCTCCCCCACTGTCAGGCCTCTCACCAAGTCAAACACACATCTAAATACATGCTTGAGGGCTTATAGATGCTATCATAACAGTTTGTGGTGGCTAAAATATTTAACAATGTCAAGAACTTGGAATTTCAACCATACGCCTGTATTTCAATTGCGAAACTATCCAGAAGGGTTTCTGACGATTTTTGGGTATTTTTAGGTTGAATATTCAGCCGAGTACCTCAAACCAGTAGCCGACTACTTGAGGTCTGCCTGGGCATGACCTCGGCTTCGCAAGGCCAGCCAACTTCATGTGAGGGCTGCAATGAAGTACAGGTACACCCTTCGGCCGCAAAGTACCGATTTGAATCACGTGTTTATTATGTCAATCAACTTCGAAGTACGGCTTCCGAATGGATGCTCGAATATTTAATGAAAAATGAGGTCATAAATGAGGTCATAATATAAATATTCAAATCAAATGCTTTCAGAAACTTTGGTACTGAAGTTTTCGGTTAGTTGCGAAATATTTGCATGGAAGGAGCGCACCAGCGCAATGCAAATGTTGTCCCATGAACGAACGAGCCTCGGGATCAGACGAAGAGAGTGATCAGAATTCAAGCTAGTATGCTCACTGGTTGGGCCCGGACAGACGCGAGGATACTCAGAGTGCTAGCATGGCTGGCTAAATCGTGCACCGCGGCCAGACCAGGGAAATAGATGGAGAGAGAGAAGTGATGGTTGAACGGATGAGGCAAGCATGAAGAGTCGAATGTCCGAGAAAGAGCTAAAAGAATGAAGGTTGAGGGTAGACGCAGACGCACAATATGGGAGATTGTGGATAAAGGATCGGTCGACTTTGAATTCCACGAAATGGTGTTGAGGAAGCAAACCTGCGCCACCCAAGAGAATAGGGTGTTTCACAGTTATGATTTTGAGGCTAACTTCTGCCCCAACTTGATCCCCAACTTCGGCTAACTAGGTGTTTCACAGTTGAAGCCCCAACTCGTGCCCCAACTTTGCTCAAGTTAGGGTCGAGTTGGGGCACGGGCTGAGGCAGAAGTTGGGCCGAAAAGGTTAACTGTGAAACACTACATTTTGATGGGCCCTCGGCCAACTGGGTCTCGATCAACCTCGCCCAACCTCAGCCGACCTCGGTCTGGCCGAGGGGCCATCAAAATGTAGCGAAACACCCTAATGATTAATTTACAGTTAGGAACACGAGGGATGAACGATGAGCCCGCCCTGCAAACTTTCTGCAATACCTACAACAACATAGTGGTGTCTACCACGAACATCTGCTCGCCTTTGGCCTAGAAATGTATATTTCAATCATGTCTTGCTGCAGATCTAGCTCCGGGATTCATCTCTCACGGTTCGCTCGCTCACGGCCTTGAATCAGCGGGGGCTAAATCCATTCTAACAGACTTGGAAGAGGACATGGAACAAATTAATGTTCAAAAGAACATTTGCAGCAACAAACACGAAGGAATTTAGGACAAAACATATGGAGCCGAGTACATTCCAGGCTACTTCTTGCCGATCAAGCGCTGCAGTGTCTCCTTCGCGTTCTCGGGGCTGAAAGAGAACCGCGCATTGTCGAGCGGTCCTGCCAAATGAGCCACACCTGTAGAGAATAGCATCTTCCCCGCCCACAACATCTCAGCCTCAGTGTTTCCGGCGACGCGCGCCGCCTCTTCCTTCTCCGCCGCCTCCCGCGGATCAAGGTAGGTAACGTTGTATTTCACACCCTGCACCTCCCCAAGAGTCTCGATAAGCGTTGCCCAGGTCAGTGTCTCGCCAGCAACCCGCAGCTCGCGGCAGGACTTGCCCTGCTCGAGAGGGAGGAGCACAGACTCGACAACGTATCGCACGATGCTGGGATTCGGATTAGAATTGCCCTTGCGCTGTGTAAACATTGAAACGTACTCCGGCAGCGCAGTCACGCTGATCAGCGCGTCGGGCGCGCCATACGAGCCCGCCGTGTGGTTCTCAACGTCAACATTATTGAATGGCGACGGCACAAACTCCGTGAACGCCCCCGTCATCAGAAGGGTGTACGCGAAGCCCGGCACCTCGCGTGCACGGTCGCGCAAGTGCTCCCTCGTCGCGATCTTGTCGCGGAAGTAGCGTCTCTTGCTGATGGCGACGTAGGAGTCAGTGCCAAGCTCGGAGGGGTAGAAGTGCCGCACACCGCCGGCGATGGCGGCGTCAATCATGCCGGGCTGGAGTTTCATGGCGGTGTTGCCGGTGAGGGAGATGACGGTGTCGAAACCTGGAGGGCAAATCAGCATTCAACACGGCTTTGCTAATATGAAATAACCTTTGTAGGAGTTGGCTTCGAGAAAGGAGTCGACCACCACCTCGACGCCCTGGCTCTGCACGTCAGTGAAACGCGAGACTTTGGTGGGGTCAGCGAGGACTGCGATGCGCCCGAAGCCGGTTTTGTTCTTCAGAAATTCCTGGACAAGTGGACGGCCGACGGTGCCGCTCGCGCCGATAATAACGACTGAAGGGGCCATTGGTTAGAAGGGCGATACACAATTGACGTTAGATTCCTCTTAAAAAAGTATGGAGGAGATCACTATCGGCGTCGGGGTGAGTAAACAACGATGGAACGTTGGTCAGCGTTCCCGAGACGATATGTCAGACTTACAAATCATTCGCACAACTGAAAATCTGTCCGAGTTTCGTTCATTGATCATGAGCTCGGGGAAAGTAGCGGTGATGATATACAAACATTCCTTGGTGAGTAAGACAAGTTGAATCCGAAGACTATTCCGCTAGACTCTCCCCGATGCCGATTCCACGAGAGATAGTCTGACATCTAAGCCCGTCGACGCCCGGTCGGGTGTCCAGTCTTACCGTAGGCATCACCGTGCATTGATCATGAGCGATGGTCATTGAACCATCACGCAAGTCCGTAAAAGGCCGCAGAGCCCACCGAGTTGCCACCAAGGTGAAAGAGCGCGGCGGTGTCTGATATTGAGAAATGGCGGAGGAGTCGGCAAGCCAAGAGAGGAGGTGGATTAAGGTTTAACGTGTTCAAGCTTCAAGCTGAGCAGTGAGGAGCACTCGGGCAGAATACGAAAAGCTGGTAAGGATGTCGTTTAATGATGCGACCCAAGCCCGGGTCTTTGAGCCCGACCCAGGCGCGACCCCAGGTAGGGCTCAGGTAGGGACTGTTGACTGTACCACTTTCCACATGGTATCCGACCCCTTGCAATATTCTGTCCCAACCCTCGTAGGCCTTGAAGTTGAGAAAACCCAACGTCAAAGGTCAGGCTCCTACCAAGCCGCGGTTTCGAGGATAACAATCTCAGTACATAGCGGGATTTCAATCTATATCGTGACTATTTTGACCTATGACTGGAATCACGTTATGTTACTGTGACTTCAAGTTGAGGGTTATCCTCTCCACGGCGGCTCACCCAAACTTTCTGTCACTGTAACGTCACGCATAACTCGGTCCGAATTTTCCGGTAATCCGATTTTCTCTGTATTCGACTGTAGTCCAAGAAATTCACCGGCAAAGTCGCCGGCGGCATCAGCGGCGGCAACTAATCGGAGCTTGAATTAGCTTTTGACAACTGATGATACGCTCGCCCGCCACTTACCCGCCGTACGCAAATACATCGCTATTGTCGACCGACACACCTGATTTCAACGCCCCGCTTAGTCTCGATTTTCCTCTTGCACGCGTGGCGCTGTGGAAGGGGTGGATGCCCCGCTCATCGCCTTTCCCTCTTTTAGTCTTTCGTTGCGTACCTTACGATCGATCAGTCTTCGGACTGCTTATTTGTTTTGTACGTACATATGGCCAAATATTACCCTCTTGATCCCGAACTACGAGCATCCCCGCGACCAGTGACTTGAGTAGTCCAACGAGAGTACGTCGCCAGTGAACACCGAGCAACTGAGCAACAGATTTCCTCCCACATCGAGCCCTTACGAGCTTCATCCGTACTTCACGCCCACACTGCACATCTCCTATTTTCACCCATTTTCTACTCTACGCTTCTGCGACTTCTTGGGACCACCCCACCGCTTTTCTGCTTCACATGTGCACCCCATTTCCGGACGACCGACCTGCCTTGTCTGTCTACAGGCAGCCTACTCGCTACTTCGACAGCGTGCCGCAGGATAAGTAGGTAGCTCTCCCGCCGCTCGCCTGCATATAGCACAGCTCCTGGTGAGCGCGCTGGGGCGGACTCGAGAGCAGCGCAGTCAAGATATCAGCGCTCGTAACACATATTTCCCGCCACCGCTGAAAAGTGCCTCAGGGGCATTGTGCTACAATGCCTCACATTACAGTGTTGTGCGCGGGCCCTTGGCCATGTAGCACTTTATTAATTACAGGGAGTTACTTGAATTTTGTAAGGGTTGGGGGAGGGATGGCGGAGAGTGCTGTGAGGCTAGTAACTGCGAGTATGTGCCTCAGGGGCTTGGTGAATTAAAACTCCGACATAAACAAGGCCGGCGGTTAACCGCCGGCCACTATTGATGCCGGTTTCACCAATTCCCGAAAGCTCTCCTGTAGTCCCGCTGCTGAGATTGTGAGCCTCGAAACCGCGGCTTGGTAGGAGCCTGGTCAAAGGTCTGAGCATGCTGGCGCGACTTGGAAGTAATGCTGATGTTTGTAATGAAAGGTTTCAGACCCTGCCATTTTGCTGCCATTCGTATCGAAATTCCTCGGATGTCCCACCATTGTCATCTGCGGCCAACTGACATTGCAGATCGCGGCATGGAATTTTTTCGATGCGGTCCAATCAAGGGAATCCATCGCTCTGCGATATCCAAGTGATCTCTGGGTCAAAACTTTTGGGCATTCGGTCACAGTAATATGTACCCTGCTATCGACAGGCCTTGCGCATTGCTCGACACTGTGAGCTCATAATACAAATCCGAAGAATCTTTGGACTCAGATCTGTGTAGTTTATTTTCATTGGGGGTCGCACAATCGATTACACTACATCTACAAGGGGAGGGCATGTCCCTGGCAAAATTCATTTCGGGCATCAAGATATCGTCCGGATCGCTCATTGTAGACCTCCAAAAAAGGAAACTGAGCGCAATGTCCAGTATTCTCGCGGTCATGATTGCCTCGCAGACGACGGGGTTTGTGATGCGCTTGAATGTCTTGGATCACTCCTCGTCTAAAAAATGCTTAACTAGGTGGTCCGGGTTGCTGATCCCGCTGCCGATTGAAATCGAGACCACATTGACCGGTCACGAACTTGACCGCTCGAGTTCCAACCTTCAATAATTGCAGAGCGGCGATGCTCTGGACCATTGCGTGACCAATAGCAGTAGGCCATGCCACTGGACCTGAAGCGCTCTTTTTCACATTTTCACTACAGGCAACCTTCGTGCGTTGATTGCGAGTCAAAGCGAGGGCGGAGTTGCAGCTGTGAAGAGCGATCAGGGTTTCCCATCATCACTAACCCTGATGGATTGGAGCTTTAGTCTTTCGACTAGCGAGCCAATAAGCATTGCAGGGGAAGTACGTCTCAGTCCCATTCACCAGGTATCCTTCCATTGAGCCCACAAGATGTTGATGCGAGGTCATAGTTCGCGGACACAAACATAACGCGTCGATCGCTCGCCTCGATACTTTGCGTCGGCACGAGAAGCAGGGCTGCGCTGTCTGGGGGTTGAGTGAAGCACCATTTTGGACGCCATACGCAGCGCTGCAGTCGTGTATTCGAGCTTACAGCTAATAACAGTACCAAAGACGTGAATGAAAATTTTCCGTTTTCGGCTGTCTTTGATCCCCTCGAAAGAATTGCTTGTATCTCTGTCAGTTCTGAACGGATTGAGTCGAAAAATAGCCAGGCTAACTCAGGAGCAATTAATGATAGAGCCAATTCCGCAATAATATGTTATTTTGGCATGCTCCCAAAATGCAGCTCCCTGGCCGAAATTTCTGTCTACCTGGCCGAAATTGTGTCAGATGGTTCTGAATTTTTGTGAAGAGTGATTTCTATGCATTAGAAGGATTATCATCGAGCCCAAACTAATTATCCGCTTTGCGTAACAGGTGTACTGTGCTTTAGAGACAGTTTGAACAGCAATGCATGCATCGCTCAAGTTATTCGAGCTCTCGACAATTAGGCTCTATGATGATCTTTCTCATGCATAGAAATTGCTTCTCACAAAAATTCAGAGTCGTCCAACGTGATTTGGGCCAGGTAGACAGAAATTTCGGCTAGGGAGCTGGATTTTGGGAGCATTCCAAAATAATATATTATTGCGGAATCCATCACCAATTGCGCCTGAATTAGCCTGAAAAATCTAGCCATGTTTCGACTCAATTCTTTCAGAACTGACACAGATACAAGCAATTCTTTCGAGGGGATCAAAAACCGAAAACGGAAAATTTTCATTCACGCCTTCGGTACTGTTATTAGCTGTAATACAGCGCCTTTTTATACCTTATTTGTCTTTTCTGAGCGCTTATTGGTAGCTTTTTGCAGCTTATTCGATCTTTTCAGCTTTTTAAGTCAAGCCACGTGGATTAAAAAAGCGACAACAGCTTTTTTGCTTTTTTGCTTTTTTGCAAGAGGCGTCCGATCTGCTAAGCGAGCACACCATCAACTTCACGTGCCCGCAAGGTAGACTCGTGACCAGTCTGCCTACGCCGTTCCAACAAGGCGGGCTTGTTGCCATAGGCAGACTGGTACTTCTCGGAAGTGTCAATCGAGCTGGGGCGGAGTTTGAAATTAAGTCGTTCATTGAGTGAGACCGATGACGCAATGAGCCGCGGCAATTCCGGAGATCACGGTCCGAAGTTGATTTCCACTAAAACTATCCTCAAATTTTACGGTGTTCTGTACCATAAAGAGGAAAATTAAAGAGGCCAAATTAAAGGGATAATTCTTTTATTTATTAGCTCAGCTTCAACCAGAAAATAAGTTTAAAAACTGAGCATAAACAGATTAAGATTGTGAAAAAGCCACTTAAATTTCAATCTCCGCCCCAGCTCGATTGACACTTCCGAGAACTACCAGTCTGCCTACAGCAACAAGCCCACCTTGTTGGAACGGCGTAGGCAGACTGGTCACGAGTCTACCCGCAAGGCACCTTCCATATCGGGGGGTCCCCGTTTGGAACGCTGCATTTGATTCTGCTTCGTATGGACTCGATATCTTGTGTGGCGAGCTATCAAGTGCTTGTAACATCCTGAACAACTTATTGGAATGCCCAGGAATTTTTGTGTGCCTTGAAACATGCGATAGAGTGTAAATGGGCAGTATTTACAGTGATTAACCATTAGACAATGTAAGAATCCATTGAAAGCACCATAGAGGGCCTTAGAGCATCCATAAAGCTGGTGGCCATGTTGCAAGGCATCTGATTGGCTACGTCAACATCCCGATATGGAAGGTGCCTTGCGGGCACATGAAGTTGATGGTGTGTGGTATTTTGGATGCGCGGCGATACGCGCGGCGAGGCGCGGGTGGTGATCGGAACAGCCCGGAATGGGGCTGCTGTATAATTGACAGGTGGCGGGGAAGACTTTTCTTCACCCGTTTGACGCTCATGTACTCGACTGTACCGTAGGGACGATAAACGACCTACTTGTGGCTTGGAATTCTGTCTGGCAGCATCTGGGCTGGACGGCAAGCTTTAACAGTAAACACAATACTACACCATCTCTGCAAGCTCGTGCTCGGGCGTCGACTCGACCCAGTCAAACTCAAGGTTGCGCGAAAACTCCTTCTTCTCGAAGAGGTCAAAATGCCCTGCATCGAAGTACACCGTGCTGATGTCCCGCTCGCTGAGCGACACCCCCAAGTCGTTCCACTCAGCGCCGTATACAGGCCTCAGCCCCCAATTAGCGATAAGCACACTCATGGGTGTCTGCACCTTGGCGATCTCCTCCACGACCCGGGCCCGCGCGGCCGCCTGGCGCGCTTTGGCGTCGAGAGAAGAGCTCCAGACGCCCCACCCGCCCGCGAAATCGATGATCTGCCTGAGGTTCATCTCCGTTATCTTCTGGATCCACTCCCAGGACGTCACGACATTCGCAGCAGATGGACGCCCCTGCGAGGCTGCGATGAGGTTCTCCCCATATGTGCGCCGCGCGGGCGCCGATTCGCGGCTGCAGCAGTCCGCCACCATCGCGACGCCGGCTTTCTGCCCATACACAAGGAGCTCCGCAAAAGTCTCTGCGGCCTCGGTGAAGCCGTTGATGGAAGAGACGAAGAGCATCGGGAAGTGGTCGATGAAGGTGAGCTGCGCGATCTCGTCCTCGTTCGCTTCGAAGAGCTGCGCGAGGCAAAGTGTTACCATGCTCGAGGCAGAGAATCCTGCGATGCGGTAGGGTCCCCCGGGGCGCGCTTCTTTGATCTTCTCGAAGTAAAACTGCGCCAACGCGTCGACGCTGTCAAGCGGGGCTTCGGGTGTTGGCTGGACAGCCCACAAAGGAGTCGAGAACTGCTCTTGGACCGCTCGGAAGGCGGCGATGTCGCCTGCACCACCGTGGAGGATGATGAGCGGAGTGCCGCTTCCGATGACGAGCTTCAAAACGGTTTGGCCGGGCTGGTTGAATGCATCCCAGCCAAACTGGCGTTCAGTCGTGCCGCTGGCTACGGACTCGTCTACGACGACTTGCTTCGTATTCTGCATCTTCACGACGAGATCGTCCAGGCTGAGGTCACCCAGCAGCTGGATCTGCGTGATCGCGAGATAAGGTTTCAACACGGCGGACATTCTCGCAGCGGACAGAGAGTCGAGGCTAAGGCGCGTAACAATCAGCAAGTCCCAATGTTGAAGGTGAGGTAGTGGGTGACTTACCCGTAGGACGTGAGGGGAACGTTACTTTCAAAGTCGTCCTCAGACGCGTCGATGAACTTCAACACAATGCCTTGGAGAACCTCATATGGATCCTCGACCTCTTTAGTATCCTGGGAGGCATCCAACTTGACGAGGTGGTTGTACAGCGGCGATTCGCTGATCGAGGTATAAATTGCATCCCAATTCAGATTCGGCACGTAATGCGAGATGCGCTCGCCGTTCGCCATGCGCAAAAGACCGTCCTCGAGGCAGAGGCACATCTCTGAAAGTCATAAAGTGAGTTTCAAGAAGCAGTCTGGATTGTGGTTCGCACCGTAGCTGCTGATGGTCGAGGTCTCCCACATCTCGATACGAGAATTCGTCGAGGTGAAGAGGTCCATCCCAACGTTCGAATCCGATATTCCAGGCGCCAAGAAGGCCCAGGCATTGGGATACCGCGCCGTCAGGTACTCGATGCCCGTGTTCGCACTGAAAATTAGTTAGGTAGCCGTCAGCATAAAATTATAATCGCACATCGAACAGAAAGGAGACTAACGCGGCGTAGTTCGTCTGACCAGCCGAGCCAAGACTCGCTACAGAAGATATGGCTAGCACAAAGTCGAGCTTCTTCAAGTCGACGACCTTCTCTAGCGCGAAATACGCATCGGTCTTCGGCTTGAACGGAACCGGGAAGCTGTCCACATCCTGCTTCAGGAACAGCCGGTCGGCGAGCACAGCTGCAGAGAATATGCATCCCGCAAGGGAACAATCCAGCGAGCGTATCAGCTTCGTTAGCGCTTCGACGGAGCTGGCATCGCAGGCTTCGAGCCGAAGGTTAAGGTCAGGGCGCGATTGGAGGTAAGAGACGGCACTGCGCATAGCGCGGTTTTGTGGACCGGTGAGCCGCGTAACACCCTGTCGGGAGGTGAGCGCGATGTGTCGCGCTCCTTTCTAGAATCGATTTGTCTCATCACTAACGCCGAAATTAGAGGGAGCAAGTACTTACCCGGTAGAGCCAGATGGCGAGATGGAGCCCAAGGGACCCAATCCCACCAATAATAACGTAGAACTTGTCGTCCGCCAAGGCAAGAGATTGCGAGACATCGAATGTCGGGGGGAGGAGTTGCTTCGGGATCAGCGAGCCGCCATCTACGGTGAGACCAAGGAGATTACGGCCAAGGTGTGCGTGGATGGTGGTTCCGACCAACCAAGGGTTCTGGGCCACGGCGGCAAGAGCGCCATGGTCCGCGTCAGACCAGTTGAATACAGAGACACCGTTGAGGCGAGGGATGGTACGAGCGGAATCGGCTGGTAATCCGCACATGATGATATCACCCGCAGACATGCGAGGAAGGACCAATGGGAGGGAAGGTGCGATTAAAATCGGTTGAGCACCGAGGTGCTCGAGAAGGCGGGCGATGGAGGAGGCGAACCTTCCGGTGTGGAGAACGACCACTTGGATTTGCTGCAGGCTTTCCAAGGGTCTGAGGTCGAGGCGCAGAGCAAGCGCGGCGAACACCAAGAGCAACGCAATTTTAGGAGCGTTATCAGAAGGCAGGTCGGAAATGTCCGCGATTTGGCCCTCATGCACGAGGACGAAGTTGGAGCGAGTGGATGGGACAACAGCCAGGACATGTGCTCCCGCCTTCCAGCTTGAAGAACTGGAGCGTGTAACAGTCCCAACAATACCCTGGAGTCCGCCCTCCGCCTCGGAAAGAGCAGAAATCTTCACAAGAACCTGATGCTGGCCGGGGAATGGAGGCGCCGATTGAATGACAGCGTTGGGCTGCTGGGCGATCCAGTACCTGTCATTGTCGAGCTTATCGGGGGTGCGCGGCGTGTAGGAGCGCAAGCGGGGCACCAATATGTTCCCCGACACATCAACCGCGATTTCGGGCTCCAGAGACGTCATGGCAGCGAGCTGCTGAATTGCAGTGGCTCTGGATTCAGGTTTCCAGACAGCGTCGAACAGGACCAAGCGAATATCAACGGCCACCATTTCTCGCGTGAGAGAGCGTGCGAAACCCGTTGCAACCGCGCCATCGTAGGTTCCGGAGGTAGCCTCGATCCAGACTTGGACAGGGCTCCCCCCGGAAGACATGCAACTGAGGATGATCTGCTGCAGATCCAACGCGCGGGAAGACTCAAAAGAGAAGACGACAGGTTTCTTCGAGTTGGAGGAGGATTCTAGTGATGACGACAGGAGAGACAAGGAAGACTTCTGTGCCACCAGGTTCAGAAACAGGTTGTCGGGCAGTCGTGCTTCATCAAGAACTCGCAAGCTGGCGCGGGCGAAATGTTCGTTCCATTCTAATTGAGACCGTCGACGATACTGCTTCCCAGAGCGCAGTCCAGGCCAATGTCCGTGCGGGGAGAAGACGTGGTCGACCCATTTTCCACCGACAGTCTCAGGAGCTCCATTGACTTCCAGAGCGACGAGGAATCCACCGGGAACCAGGAGACCGCTCAAGAACTCGAGGGACCATTCCAGTTCCGCTGCGAAGCCGAGGGTATGCGTGGCGACAACGGCATCGTAGGTGTTTGGTGGGAGCCCAGACTGCTTTGAAACGGCGTCGACGCTGAAGGGTGCACTGCGTAAGTCTGGTGCGGTATTCTCGTGGCCGCACGCGGTATAATCCAGTCTCAGAGCCGGATATTCCGCCGCGAGGGTGATGATGTGCTTGTGAAGAGAGCCGGTAGCTGATGATTTGCAAATTTGATGTCAGCGTGGGAAGCATCAATCACATTCAACCCACCATCACCGACGTCCAAAAGACGCAGAACCTGTTTTCCCGACTTCACAGCGAGATCAAAAATATGACGGACAGTGGCGACGTATAAGTTCAGTGAGGTGGAGAAGAGACTAAAAACCGAAGACGGTTTTAACTATAAATGTGACATTAGCTCACAGATCCGACGTTCAACGCTACGGAAACTCACCTCGGACTCATCAGATGAGCTGGATTGAAATATTGTCTCAAAATCCTTCCGCCCATCAGCCAAGGCTATTGCCTTGCAGGGTGTAAGAATTAAGTCAAGATGGTTCCGAATAACATACCCTTTGTTCCGGGGCAGTCATCATGGTGTCGAGGAAGGAATAGTCTTCTTGTTCAAAGTCGGGTAGGACCAATTCGGCAGCAGGCAGCCCGAGGGGCTGGTATATACACTCATAGCTGACATCCGGTCGTGTAGGAACCGCGCCGGCCCAGTGCTTTGTTCTACACATCACATCAAGATAATTCCAGATCAAAACTTTCGACGAACTCACACAACACAGTTTATCAAGGTCACCAGGCGTTCACCTCTTTCGTTCACAATGAAGGCATCGCAAGCGACCGATTCTGTGAACATTTAATTCTTAAGCAAGGAAGATCAGGCGCAGGTCACATCTACGCACCAGGCGTCCAATCATGCGGCACCACATGCGAAAATAGCGTCTCAGGAATTTCCTCCTCCACCGCACGGTCGTAAAGAATCACACGATCAATGTGGGAGGGCAGGAAGAACACATTCTTGTCCGGATTGCCGGTGAAGATGGGGTGCAAGAGCCCATGAATGCACGAGTCCAGGACCGAGGGGTGGAACACGTAGTTGTAGTGCCTATTCAAATTATGTGTCAGAGGGGCCAGGTAGCATGATATTTGGTGAGAGAAAGAAATATACTTACTGGGTAAGTTCCGGTCCATTTCCGCGAATCTGAAACAATATCTCTTGCTCGCCCTCAAAGCAGGCCTCGATCCGGCGGTAGAGGGGACCGAAGGCCGCGGTTGATTCCAGAACGGCGTAAAGATCTGTAAGTTGAGAACGGTGAGATCAAGGGGGATATTCGCCTTGGTAAAAACTCACTGGTAATGTCTGAGGGTGTACACCGAGCGCGAATGGACGCGAGGTCGATCGGTCCGAGGTCATTGTCCGCTGGTTCAGTGGCCATAAACCCAGTGGCATGAAGGCGTTCCTGAAATTAAATTTCAACACGACAGGTGAATATAAAGAAAGCTCGGCCTACATTTCTCCCGCCTCCCTGAGAGGAAACAATACCCCACTCGCGGCCGTCTGTCTTGACCTGAACCTCGAGGACTTTTTCTGGAAGAAGAGGGAGCAGACTGCGGAGTTCGATATCCCAGAGCGTACGCGCACCCTCTTCGAACATCTGCAAGCCATGTGGAATGAGATCGCGGGCAAAGTTTCCAATTACAGTATCTCTCACCATCTCGAAGAATCCGGTGGCTGGAAGAATTGGCTCGCCTTTAACGACATGTTCAGCAAGATCGGGATGGGTCAGTGCGTTCATCGCGAAGGACTCGAAATTCAGAGGTCCCTTCCGCGTGCGCTTCTGCTTCGCCGCCATCCGCGAGTTCTCCGAATAAAAGGGCACGGCCTTCGGGGCAAACGGATATGCGGGAAGCGGCTTCGACACCTGCAGCCAATTCGTGCCGTTCACGGCGCTGAAGTCGATCGTGTTCACCCCTAGAGCGCACAGGTTTCCAACGCACGTGAGAAATTCTGTGACCTCATTGAAGTCCGCAACGGAATTCAATGAAATCGCAGAACCGGTCGCATGTTTTGGAATCCGCGCGCGGCGCATAGGGCAGAGGACCTTGTCGGGCTTCGCGCCCATCTGAGAGATATACGAGGAGAGCGCGGGATGGGGTCCGATCTCAATGAATATGGCCTCGGGCATCTCGGCGACGATGGTGGTGACGGTGTGTTCGAATTTAACGGGTGCACCTGAGAAGATTCATTTGATTTTGAGCCCAGGGAGGAGGTGGGTACACTTACGGCCATTATTCCACATATACTCGGGGGTGAACTCTTTCTCCCACCGTGCACCTGTCTGTGTGGAGTATGTCGGGATCGTCGGGATGTGAGCGCCGGGATAACGCGAAAAGGCAGTCTCCATCTCTTCAACATAGCGTGCTTTGCAGGGCTCGAGAAGACTGCAGTGTCCTGGCACACGAGCCTTGATCTGGCGCGCGAACATCCCGCGCTTCTGTGCAACGGCGATAGCTTTATCAAGCATGGCCTGCGTACCAGAGATCGTGACAGCCTCCGGAGCATTGTAGCACCCAAGCTCGAGCACATCCCCAGGTCCGGCCTCCTGCAGAACTCCTTGAATTATCTCGCGAGCCACGGATGGGATGCACGATACAGCCGCCATTCCGCCGCTGCCCTCCACCATCGTCATGGCCTGGGAACGACGAATGGCAATTTCCGTTGCCAGTTCTTGAGGGACGGCCCCCGAGGCATAGGACATCGCAGCTTCTCCTGCAGAGTGCCCGAATACCAGGTTCGGGTGGATACCAAATGCCGCAAAGAGATCGACGAGAGCCATTTGGATCATGGCGATGCTGGAGACTGTGAGGGTGACGGGCCAGGTATCAGGCAGCGCTGTCTCGGGCCTGGCGTCCCCGAAGAAGCCGAGTTCGCGGACAATGGATTTTCCGGTGACCTCGACGTGGACTTTGTCCATACAAAGAATGCTTTCACGGAATGCGGCATACACCTTGAAAAGCTGACGCCCCACTGAAATTCCAACGCTCATCAGAAATGCTCGCTTGAAAAAAGGCACTGGTAAGGAACGTACTTTCGATGTGCTGAGGCCCTTGGCCTGAGAACACGAAGACGAGTGGCGGTGACCGCCGCGGCGTAAAACGCGGGGCGGAAAATTCGAATGGGCGACCGGGCGTGCTAACTGCGACTGTACGCCAGGTCAATTGCCTCGCACGTCTTCCATAAATATTAGACAGGGTGGGAAGCTCATCGGGAATTTCCGAAGCGAGGTTGGACAAATCCGACGCAATGGCAGTGGCGCTGCGAGGAGATAGACCCGCAGCAACGAGCAACACTGGCATCCCCTTGGGAAGAACGGGGAGTGCATGTGCCTGAAACACGTGTCAGCTATATTCAACCGTGGGAAGGATTTGATCAGCACCTTTTGCGGAGGAGTTTCAGCAATCACATGCCCGTTCGAGCCACCAAGTCCAGATAG